>BEXV01000327.1:227161-243658 GCA_003118195.1 Hemicentrotus pulcherrimus | reverse complement strand
ATCATACGTTGCCATAAAGTGAGAACTGAAGAACGTGAAATCATGAAGTGTATTTCTCTCGCCGTTTTGGTCATATTTGGCCTGAATTTGGTCTATGGAGAAGAAAAAGGAGCATCTTTCGACCTTAATTATGACACTGCTTCATTCGTAGAAGAAATAGGCAAAGGAGATCATTTTGTCAAGTTTTTTGCCCCGTGGTAAGCTAAAATAGCTCTAATTATTAGTTCATTTTTAACGTTGCCCCATATATTCAGTTCCATGTTTTGAGTTAACTCCACGGATAACCATGGACCATTACTTAGGCGCTAGCGCTTGTTCAGAAGCCTATCCAAAATTCGACCCGTAACTCCGGCGTGGAGCTAGATACCCTACCTTAACATACCCAAAATGAAGTAAATATTCATTAAATTTCCAAATAAAGATCGTGAGTTAAAAGTCATTGTTTTTTACCTGTTTGGTGTCAATTTTCTTGTTATTTTTGGAGTATTTTTCGGAAAAACATTGAATTGATATTAATATTAGTATCCACTTTTTCACAGGTTTCACAGCAAACCGCTGCACAATACAAGTGCATACAGATGTTTGGTTGCGGGTGGGTGTGCGCCTGTGTGAAGTTATCTACCGTAATGTCTCGGATCCTCATTACAGTAGATTCGTCACACTGACACAGATGCTCTCATTGGCCGATCTGCTCAAGTGGCTGGCTTCAAATTTAAGTGCGAGAGGAACTACTTTACTAAGTCTAAGCGCGACTTAGCGCGACCTAGCACAACTTAGCGCAACTTTAGAACAATGGCAAATTTAATACGTAATATTACGTCACACCACAGAGATTTTAACACATCCTTCTTTAAACAGGTGACTCACACACGGCATTGCAAACACATAAAATAGAAAAATCAACGAACATCTCAGAATAAATTTCCAGTTTGTACCTTAAATTAGACGAAAATGAGAACTGTTCAAACTTTAAAAATAGTTTAGTGAAACTTAAACTTTCAAGTGAAATACTTTATAACAAGTAGAGGGTTTGACTGAAATATCATAATTTTGGTTTAGAAAAAAACAGAAAATTGAAGCTTGCTCCTCGCACAAATGTCTTAAAGCATTGAGTGAATAGAGAACAGTGTTAGCCAATCTGAAGGGCCCATGTCAGCTAGGCTAGGTGTAAACTTATAAAAAGGAGGCTGAGATCGGATGAGCGATCTGCGCATGCGCTAATTGAAAGCTAAAGTAAATTAAAGTTTTTCGTGCAGGGGCCAGCGTGTAGCCAGAATTTTTTAAGGAGAGGTATTTTTTTGCCCAATTCGTGAAAAAAATATTTTCAGCGGCGAATCGGCCAGCCGGTGAATAAGTGGAGGGGAGAGTGAACACTCCTTTTTTTTCCCCTCATCAAGTTGCCCAAAATGAAGAAAATGCACAGATTGAAATTTTGATGTGCAGAAACAAGCCAGAAAATACTTGGTACTTGACCTTTAATTGACCATTTGACCTGCAAGAATGTTGACTCGGTAAAGATTGATTTGTTACAATCAGTCTAGATAATAATAGAATATGAAAACTGTTTTTAAAAAAAATAATGCTGGGAAAATCAGAGCCTGCATACTGCATCTTGTGTCAATTTTCATACCAGCTTATATAATTTAACACACTTCCTGAATCTCTTAGACATCCTTGTTTCTTGCTACATGACCACTTCTTAAAAACCCCTCTGATTTAGATTGATTGATTGAGAGAGAGAGAGAGAGAGAGAGAAAGAAAGAGATACCCGGTATTGAAATACTCTTGAGTCTGTACAACAGATATGATGACTGCACTTTACTGTGGGTCCGGTAATCAATTTTATTATGTACGTTGGCTATGCAGGGTGGGATGCAACCCTTCAACTTCTTGACTGAGACTAGGTCTATTGCATGAACCACTATGCCAACAAATTATATGGCTCTTTGCTTTTAAATTCATGTGACTGTTGTGACAGTACCTGCATATCTGATAACATTGGGTCAGGTGATTACCTTAGTCCACAGCTGTAAAATCATCTGTAAAATTTACAATACAATAAGTATATTACACATCCTCCACTCTCAAACAGACACAGTCCTTTCATTCTGGGGTCTGAATTCGAGGATCGTGCCATCTGTGTGATTAGTGGAGACATTGGGCTCCGTGTGGAACATAAGGGAAGGGGGGAAATGATGATTGAAGGAAAAAATCAGTAAAAACAGATAGAATGTAGAGTAGCGATTAGGCGGCCTCAAATAAAAACTTGTTTTATTGCCCTTTAGGTGTCAAAACATGGGGCGGGCGGTCGGTCGGATAAGTTTTTTTTTTTTTAAAGTTTTTTTTGTCACCCCCTTTTGGCCGATATTTTTCAATTTGAATGTTTTTTTTTCCCGCCCTCTTTTGGCTAATATTTTCTCAAATTTTAATGCTTCAATATATGTGTTTAAACGTCATCATTCCAATCATATTTTTTTTAGGATTTTGAAACTAGGGCAGAAGACAAGTGAGAATTTGGGAATAACTTGATTTTAAACAAACAAAATATTAATTAATGAAAAAAAATTTTTTTTAAACGGTTAAAAAAACAAAACTTTTTTTAAATGCCGACTGTAGATTTTCAGAAGGGTCGGTCAGAAAGGGCAATACAACAAGTTTTTATTTTTAGGCCTTATACAGGTGGAACACTTTCTTGCCTTTGGGACCGATTTGTAAAGCTCTTTCATGTTGCTGAAAGGAGTACACAAATATTTTGGCATAATCTGTGTCTTGTCTTGCAGAGAGTTTATAGCTGCCAGCCATTCCTATTTTTGATGAATGATTCCTTGTTGTTTACCTTCAAACTAATGTTGTGAACCCTAGATTCCTCTCTCTTTTTTAAGAACTTCTGTATAAGAAGTATACAAAATAGACATAATTCCTAATTTTGCCTTGAGAGGTTCCTAACTTTTGCCTTGAATCGTTGGTAGGTGTGACGTCTTACTGGTAGTAAAAGGGTCTCTGCTACTAGCCTTCTCTTACTCCTGTAGTTCAAGTAATATTACCCAAAACTCTAATTTGAGGTTTCTTTGACTTGTGACAAGTTCATTTGAAGTAACTAAATACCTTGCCATAAAAAAAATGTACATTTTAATAATTTAGCAATTTGTTCTTCATTCATTATTAGGTTTATAGATTGTTAGGTTTGGTAGACAAAGGCATGCAATTATAAATAGGCATGCAATTATAAATAGGCATGCATGATTCGTTTAGCTTCTTGCAACAGATGGTGTTTTAATTAGATCCAGCAACAAATGATTAACACTTCAGTTGCCTTCTTCACCCCCTCTGCATGGTTGTTTGTTTACCATACATGCAATTTTGCACAAAACAATATGCACCACTTATTGGAAAGATTGCTTTGTGCAATTCAATGGTTTTGCAACATTTCAAATTTCTTGTCTTTATTACATCCATGACAACCCTATAAACTCTGGTATACAAGGTTAATCTTGCACAGAAAACAGTTAATACTTGGGAAAGGATTATTGACCCTCGTCCCCCCTCCCAAACTCTATCCTTATGTTTGAATAAATGTACATGTATACATTGTATACCTTTCTAGTTTTAAACAGGTTTTAAATGGGTTGGTAGTCATGTCCCATTTTCATGAATATACATTGCATTTACTGTACTTTTTGCAGCAAATATTCAAAATATTTGTTGACAGCCCAAAATCTGTGTTGTGATGAAAGGGATTTACTAGTAATTATTTGTTGGCATGCCATGAAACATTTGCAATCTGAACCACATGCAAAGTTCACAAAAGTTGTATGATCATAAAGTTAGAGATTGTTGAAAATATGAACCTGAAAATGGAGACAGGAGGCAAGGAAAATCAGATTAAGGAAAGTGCCTGAACCAGAATATTCAATACATGTACATATTTAATGGTGTACATCACTGTTATAGTCTTGCAGTATTCTCAATTGTGATTTTTTTTCAACCTGTTTTTATCTCCTCTACTTACCCTTCAGGTGTGGCCACTGTCAGAGGTTAGCACCTATTTGGAGTCAGCTGAGTGAAAAATATAACAAACCAGAGGACAGCAGCATTACCATTGCTAAAGTAAGATTTCCAGTCTTTAGTTCTGTGTTCTAATTTTTAAAAATTATTCAAAAGTCATGTCAAGGCGATATATCTAGGGTTATTTTTACTTGAGTACCGTATCTTTTATATGACTCCATTTTCTACTTGCTCGTATTTCATTGATGAAAATTGAGCTAAGCAATCGTCTTATTTTTGTTTTGATTTTCAAATACAATTTCACACATATTATATAAACCATACACATGATTATTGGCAAGATCATTTGCTTGATTGCCTTCACAAATCAATGGGTTTATATCTTATACATTAAGGCTTATAAATGTATACATTCCTACAGGGTATGTCATTTTCAAATTCATATTCTGCATTTTTATCATTCTATTGCATACCATAATTGTAATTTAATGGTATTGAAATTTCAGTTTTGATGGTGATTTCAAGCCTTAATTCAATTTGATTTAATCGTTGACCAGGTTGATTGTACAGAAGAGACCAAGCTGTGTTCTGAACACGGTGTCACTGGATACCCCACCCTCAAGCTTTACAAGAAAGACAAAGAACCTCAGAAATACAAGGGCAAGAGAGACTTTGCCACATTAGATTCATACATAGAGAAAGAGCTGAATCCACAGGTAAGTCATGTGTGTTAACTTTTCCAGGGCACATACCTAATGCCTAAAAAAAATGTTGTTTTGCCCTTTGTGACCAACCCAAAAATCTTGAAATCTACTGTCGGCTTTTTCTTTAATCTTTAAATTTTTTGTAACCGTCTTTGTAGAAGAAAAAGCATTCAAAACTGAAAATATCAGCCCAAAGAGGGGGTTTAAAAAAACTTTTTTTTTTAAATTCTGACCGACCGACCTTTGTTTTTGGCACCTAAAGGGCAATATAACATCTTTTTTTTAAAGCCTAATGACTCATTCAAGTATGCTGGTAAATCACCACGTGTGCTGATGTTGTTGATATTTTGTGTGTGTGTGTGTGTGTGTGTACT
The DNA here is from genome assembly GCA_003118195.1 of Hemicentrotus pulcherrimus. NCBI lineage: Eukaryota > Metazoa > Echinodermata > Echinoidea > Camarodonta > Strongylocentrotidae > Hemicentrotus > Hemicentrotus pulcherrimus. The sequence goes on along the minus strand of BEXV01000327.1, from coordinate 238,575 downwards.
CAATGAAGGGCATGGGAATTTTAAAAAGTAGCTGCACACAAGGTCCCTTGGTATTCACTTTCATGTATCTGTGCGTATACACAATTCAACCATATAATGTGGTAAAGAGCAGTGGATTTAGATGGATGGTTCATGTCTTGCGAAGGGAAGATGAGGAAACCTGTGAAGGGAAGATGATGAACCTGTGAAGGGAACATGGGATCTGGAAGTGGATAGGATAAGAGGGAAAAGAAGATCGAAGATTTCATGGAAATATAGACATGGGGGAGAAAGAAAGCAGTAAGGTTGGCCTATATGAGGAAGATGCTCAAAACATGGTGAAGTGGAGGGACGGTGTGTCATCATGGCATGGAAGTCTTTTTTTCATGTTACCTTCTCTCTCTCTCTCTCTCTCTCTCTCTCTCTCTCTTTTCTCCCCCTTCATTCTTTTTCCCTGTTTCCCCAAGTGATGGGGGAGGGGAATTTGTCATGTGCCGGATTGTGCCCCTCAGGGCTTGATAACATGAAAAGTCTGTTACATTTAACTGATTAAAGGAGAGTTGTTAAAGAATAGTGGGTAAAATTGGCACTACTTACCGTACTCCCATTCCAATCAAATCAATGTTTTTGCAATTTATTTTCGAACAGGAAGCTGATGTTCCCCAGGTCCCTGCAGCCAAGAATGGTCTCTACGAGCTAACCGTAGCCACCTTCAAGGATCACGTGGCTAAAGGAAACCATTTCATCAAGTTCTATGCCCCATGGTGCGGCCACTGCAAGCGACTTGCCCCAACATGGGACGACCTTGCCAAAGGGTTCCAGCATAGCGACATTGTGACCATTGCTAAGGTAATGTCAAAGGTCATAAGTGGTAGTAAAGACAGGGCTTGATGGGGCCCCGATACACTAGGTCCAACTCCAGAGCCCCAAAATTTCAAATGCTAACAACGGAGAGCCATGCGACTCCAACAAAAATGGCAATCAGGAATCCTTTGTGTCCATCAGTAGTTTAGAGCCTTTGCAGTAAGTAAAATCCCATCTAAAATGTTGGGAGCCCAACAAATTTGATGGCAAAATCTCACTTTAATTGTATCTTAATGTGAAAGAGGATGCCATTTACGACACATTTCTGTAAGGATTCTTAAATCAAATGTGTTTGAAGTCGAATATTGATGATAGAATACAGAATGTAGGTTTTCTGCGTACAACAGAAAACCTAAATTATGTATTGTTTCATAAATATTTGACTAATTTTTCATAATTAATTTGGGTTGAGATTGAATATTAAACTGTTGCTGATTTTCAAACTTGTTCAATCAAAATGCTAACCTGTCGCTCTTACATGTTCAAACCCCTTGTGGACCAGTCTGCTAGCCTTAAGCTGGGCCATTGTGAATGTATTAAAGTTGAAGGTGTGTTGTTGTCTCCTTACAGGTTGATTGTACAGCACATAGAGCAGTCTGTGATCAGTATGGAGTCAAGGGCTATCCAACCCTCAAGTTCTTCAAGGACGGAGAAGCCGTGAGTAACCTTATCCCAAACAGATCAGTAGATGCTTTAAATCCTCACTGCACTACTTATAGACACTTGCCCCCTCTATATAGCAAACAATTTCTAATGCGGTGACCGCTGCTTCCCATGATCCTCTATTTCTTATATTAGTTGAGAGCTGATTTGATGAGATTTGGCCACCTGTTAGTGACCTTGCAGGGAGGTCTTAACCCTCCTGGCCAAACTAGTGCAGATGGGCTTTAAATTGACCAAAGTCTGATATTGTATGTATCATGTGATATCTTTTTCATTTAGAAAAGCATGGCAAATCTTGACATTAAAATTTGGGCCATGGATTGAATTTTGATACCACAGGACACTCTTTTTGTTCCAAATGAATTTTTTTCTTCTTCACAGAACCATGATTAAAAGCTTGTCTCATAAAATAATAGTAACAATAGTGGGTTCTTTTATAGCGCTCATGTCTGTCAGACTTGAAACTCCTAGCTCTCCACATTTATTATACCGGCTTTAGCATTGCTGCTCTAGCAGTTCAAGGAATTAATTCCTACCAGGTAAACCTTAGTTGTGATACATTATTGTAATCTTGGCATCCTGCAAGGGCTAAAGGAGTTTTAAGTACTAGTAAAGATTACCACAAAATAAGTACTGTGTGAGCTATATTCTTTTAAAAATTTTCCATATTGAGCATTATAGTATGTTGCTTATACAGATTGTAGATTTGATTTAAAATTCAATCTATATAACTTGAAAAATCAAAATTACTTGATTTATGTTTCCTGTATTTGAAGAGCTTAATTCCAAAAGGAGCTTAATCCACTTTTAATGAAAATTGAGTTATTGATATCAGAACATTGTTCACTTAACCACTTGACTGCTATTGGCTTAACATGCATTCATACCCCCCTGTGCTGCTGTGTTACTTGCACCAACATCCATTCCTGGCACTACAACATCACTTTCATCACCAGATCTTTCACTTTCATCGTCAAAATCACTCCCTAGATCCATAAAGTCTTCCTCTTCGCCTTCTGAAATGTCCAAACAATGACTGAAATCACTTTCACTTTTGTCATCAAATGTATCATCATTATGTTAAAACTCAGAAGTGATTTGTGTTGTTGCTCAGTACACACATACAGCTTACATAACTGTACACATAGTCATAAAAAAAGGCCAGATTTTTTTTGAAGAGCGCCAGCTACTGTTCAAGACCTGTATAACATCATTGCAGTGTTAATTACTAGTGCTGTCATCGAGAAAAAAAATCTTTGTCGACATGTCGTCTTGAATTTTAGCCTACAATGACACATTGTCGACAGATGGTTGGAAGAATGCAATCCTTCCAACACCGGCGTGCATGCCAACAATTGTTCGTGAATGATTTTTATTTGCTGCAGCCATAAGTAAGATGACCGATTTTGAGTTTGTGTTCACTTTGAAATACAAATTACACAAAACCAAAGTGTTTTGTTATAAAGAACAGTGTTGTTTGTAAAATGATTCAAAGTGCGTGTAAAGCCTATAAATGGGTTGATTTTTGTCGACAATATACTATCCCTGTCGACATGTCGCCTTCCCGTAAAAATGCACTTTTATCGACAAGGTTGTCGACAGAAGGCTTGTCGATGACAGCACTACTAATTACACAGTAGGGCTAGGCATTATTGCAGTGCTACATACATTGTACACACTGACATGCGAGAGTGAGAACACGTACATGTACATGGTACGCAGTCAAGTGCTTAAGTACCTGTCTTTCAAAACAAAAAAAATTACCTAAATTTTGGGAGCAATTACCGGAATGTAAAATGCACCTTCTAATATCACTTTTCCATGGACCCTGTACAAAATCTGCTAAACAATTTCTATTTTGTCTGAAGTTACAAAAAATGGATTTAGCTCCTTTTGGGAAATAAACTCTTCATTTGTACTAACCTGGCTTTCTTGCCCCGTGTCTCCATTACTAGGTTGATTCTTACAAGGGCGGGCGTGACCATGTTGCAATGAAGGAGTACGTCATCAAGATGACCAAGGGTGCAGAAGCCGTGCCCCTTCCTGGCTCAGAGGAGGCTATCAAGGTGGTGCCTGTGAGAGAGGAACCCGCTGGGGGGGAACAACCAGCTGTTGAATCCAAGGTAAGCTTGCCAGTCATCAAAGGCATGTCTGTCCTTACCGCATTGAGCGTGTCTCGGCATCTGAAATTGAATTTATTGATTCATCTGTTGTACAACAGGGATTCTTTTTTTTGTTGGTTTAACATTTACAAAGATCATGTCATAGCAGAATTATACATTAAAAAAAACGTGTGCAAAGACAAATACACATTATTTGATGACATGACAGAAGAAAATACCAAAGAGGTTTTAAAGAAGTTGCTGTATATTTAGTTGTGATTGCCCCCAGTCACGAGGTGCTAAAAATAGCCCAGTACAGTACAGGTTAACAAAGAAGTGAACAAAGACAAATACGATCAAATAATTGAAGAAAATACAAAAGAGGTTTTAAAGAAGTTACTGGATATTTAGTTTTGATTGCCCGTCACTATTGGCATTTGTGCGAATTAGAAGGTTTAACATAGAAGTGTACAAAGATAAATACACATTATGCAATGAAATAATGGAAGCAAATACAAAAAAAGTTTTTAAGAAGTCACTCTATATTTAGTTTTGATAGCCCATTGGCATTGTCATGTGTAAGAATTAGAGGTTTAACTGACAAATACACATTATGTGATCACATAACACAGGAATATACAAAAGAGGCTCTAAGGAAGTCACTGTATATTTACTTTTGATTGCCCATTGGCATTGTCATGTGTAAGAATTAGATGTATAACAAAGAAGTGTACAAAGACAAATACACATTATGTGATCACATAACAGAAGAAAATACAAAAGGAAGTCCCTTTAAATTTAGTTTTGATTGCCCATAAAAGAGTAATGAGAAGAAAATTCAATGAAAAGTGAGTTCCTACACTAATTAAATTCTTAACTTCAATTCACTTAACTCTAAACCAATACTTCTGATGAAATAAGACCTGGAGCAATCGTTCGTGGGAAAATATTAGAGCACCGGATAATATGATCCTTTTCATTTTTTGAAGCTGTCTATTACAGAGAACTTCTTTACTTGAAGAAAAGGCACAAGTTTCTTTTTATTTGCCTTCAAATGACTCTTAGAGTTTTTTTTTTTTTAAATGACCATCTTCCATATTTACAATTGTAAGAATATTTTTGTTTTTTTTAAAAAGATTCTTAGCATCATTAATCTTGGATTGATATCAGAGAAAACTTAGGCCATCCAACCTCTTGGTTAAAGTTTGATTGACAGGTTGTAGATTACACAGGAAATACCTGATATGAAATATACCCTAAGGGGGCACTTACATGTCACAGAAGTCTACAAGAAATCAACAAGGAGAACATTTCTTGGGATAAATATGTAAACAAGAAGGAATGTGTAATTTACATTCGTTGGGTAAGCTTGCATAAATAGGCCTGTCACACAGAGGCCAAAAATCTGAAATTATATATCCAATTTTAGTCATCCTCTTTATTGCAGTCTGTCATCAATTATTCAATTAAAAATCGCAAGAAAATTCTCCCTTGACAGGATTTTTCAAGGGATTTTTTAAAGGATTTTTCTGTGTGACACGGCCTAATGAAGCCTGGTACAGTTTTTGGCATACATTTATGTTATGTATAACAAATGCTTTAAAAGCTCAGCAAATAAGTTTGAATACATTTTTCAAAATACCTCTGTAAAGTGATTCATGATGCATTACAGGTACATATATGTTAAGCCCCGTCTTAATAGAACTTTCTCGATCTCATCCGAGCGATATGTGGATGAGAAACAGTGGGGGTCTGATCGTAAACATGGACTGAGCTTTTGGACACCGTCTTAATCAGCCATCAGCAATGTATACATTTTTACACAGCGATGACGTATTTACCCGGGTAGGGTTCCGTGAGCGTCTTAATAGGCCGTTTATCAGGATGGACATCCGGATGACACCTCGATATCACCCTGGCTCGACTAGGGTGAGATTTACCCCGATTGTCCGGACGTCACCGCGACTGTATTTTCCAGTTAAGACTGGGTTTAAGTAGGGTCCCTATTCATCTACTCTCTCCCTTTCAACATCGATACATGACTTTTTTGCAAAAGAGTATATTATGATTGTGTTGTTTTTAATAAACAAATTTTACTCTTTTTTTTTGATAATTATAGGTTGTAGTTTTGTCAACGAATAATTTTCTGACACAGACATCAAAAGGCACATCGCTGATAAAGTTCTATGCACCATGGTAAGTAACACTGAGGATAAATAATTTATACAAATTGTATTCTGTTTATAGAAAAGATAATTAAACTTACTTCGTCGGCCGGCTGGCAGAAGGGCGTTTGTGAAAACTGCTTTTCGAATTATTGCTTTTAAAAATTTGTTTTATATTTAAACTGCTTTCCGTCCTGAAAATTGGTTTAAAACTTTAAAGACTAATAGAAATGTTACAGTAGAACACGGCCACAATTTTTTTGTGGAAATACGTCAGTTTTATAAAAGTTTGAGGCGATTATTGCTAATGCCCTTCTGCTTAAAGTTTCATTTTTGATTTGAAATTTGAGCTAACACCCTTCTGCCACCCAGGCGATGTCTTCATTTAGTAACATATATTCTATATCAAAATTACAGATATTATTTTTTCATAGTCTAAATTGCTATCAAAAATATTGATTGATCAAAGCAATTTTACTTAATAATACCCCCATAAAAAAGATAAATGAATAAATGAAATAAAATAATCGGCAGATTGCATGTTAGTTTTTGATATTCAACTCATTTCTCAAGCTGTTGATACAGTGGGACTTTTTTCATGCTAGCTAAAGGTCGTCTGTCCAGTTTGTAAAAGTTTCATTTCACAAAATGTTCTTGTTATACAGTACCAAAAAATACAATCTTGTACATAAGTTGCCCTTTGACCTCTTCAATTTTGAAATTTATAAGAAGACATTTTCAAATTGTTTCAATTTTTGTGTTTCAGGTGCCCACACTGCAAGAAGCTAGTACCTGTATGGGATGAACTGGCTGAGAAGTTTGATAGCAGGAAAGATGTCACTATCGGCAAGGTGGACTGTACAGTGGAGACAGAGAAACCTCTCTGCCAGAAACATGCTGTAAGATACCACTCTCTATTATGGAAAACTTGGAAAATCTTCCTTAATTTAATGATATACATGCTTTTTATGCAGTTCTGTGATATACATGCTTTTTTGTGCAGTCCAATGCATGTGTGGGAAGGGATCCTAAACCTTCCGGGTTTCTAAAAGCAATCTCCATATATTGAGGAAGAAATTATCAAGTTCTGTACTGAATAAGAAATTTAATTGAAGGGGGTCAAACATACATGACAATCTCCATCATTTATTTCAGTCATGATGAATTGGGAATAGTGTTGAATTCTAGTAGTGGTCAAAATTATGTTCTAATGAAAGTCAACATATTTATCAATAAACATTTATTTCCATAGATTGAAATAAATCTGAAAGACTATGTGTCAATTACATAGTAATAAGCAAAAATAAAACCATTCTATGAAATATCTGGAGTGTGTTGTTTACCTGCAGTGCTATCCCATACCTGTATATGTGGGTTGGCGATTTTCAGGGTTGTTTTCTCCTATTAGTTGATGCATTATTTAGCTTTTGCTAGCCTAAACTTAACGCAACTGACAACAACTCATACAGATATTCGAAAATCTTTTCTTGTAATATATCCTGCTACAAAATTTAAAGTTTGGCTTTAACATCAATCAGAAATATATGTATCGTCAACATTTACTCTTTGATGTGAATCAGTAAAATGCTTAGAAGCATCGTGATAGAGCATGTTTGTTAATGAAAACAAAAATGATAATAGCATTACTTGATTAACACAGAAAGAAGAAATATTTGGGTGTTTTCAGATCCCTTTCAAAAGTTGTTAGTAAATTCAACGTTTTTAAGTGCGATTTTGTGTCTTAGTCACCCTTCTTGGCTAGTTTCTAAAGCATTTCTTTCTACCTGCTTTTCTTTTAACCTGTGCCTGAATGCGCCCCTCTCATTCAAGCGGTGTAGCAGCAGTCCTAATCATTGATCTTTTCCTTTCTTGTTTGCATCTTCCTACCACACAGATCCAAGGCTACCCTACCCTTCTTCTCTTCAAAGATGGCGAGATGGTGGAGAAACACTCGGGCACTAGGACATTGGAAGCTCTAGAAACCTACCTCCGATCTAAGCTGCCAAAAGAAGAACTGTAGAAGAATTTTCAAGACTCTTTCCCTTCGTCTGTGTGTTTGTTTGTTTGTGTTGTAACAGCAGTGTAAAGCACTTAGAGTTGATATTTTATATTAAGTGGTATATAAATGCAGATTTATTACTATTATGATCATCATTATTTTCAACTTGGCCCGAGTCATAAACTTTTTTTTTTTAACTTAGGCTCCAATGCCCCAATGTATATCTACATGAGGGACAACTTTTTTAGTTTGGGGGAAGTCTGTCAAACTTTTTCCTTTGAATATCATGTAGAGTATTTTCATATTAAGAGTTAATTCAGGTTAACCATTTTGTGTTTTCATTTTTTGTTTGAGCATTGTGAATCATAGATACACGTATACTTTGGTAGAGTTTAACAAGTAGAATTATGGTAAAAGTATTCAGCTATTAATTTGATAAAGCATTTTGTGCGTGCTTAGCATACAATGCATAGCATGTAATGCAGAGCACATTTGTGACAATGGAAATATATATCCTGTTTTCTTCTTCTTTTTTTTTTCTTTTTTTGTAGATTTTTGTTAGCATAAGAAGGATAGCAATACTGAATCATATCAACTTTCATGCCCACTGTCTAATTTTGGAAGGGCGTCCATTTAAAGGTTAGATATTGTCTCATTTATGCTTAGCATCTGAGAATTATATTTGATTATGTCCAAGAATAAAAGTTAAAAGAGCTTAGACAGTCTCTATGAAAGGTCTTTATGAAAAGACTGCTCAAGGGAAATGGCACAGGTTTTTTCATTGGCAGGTGGTCTTTATATACAGGTTTGGTATTCTGAAAGCAATGTAATTGTCATAATAAATGGAAATTAGGGCTTTTCATTGGTTACAGCTTCACTAACCTTGCTTGGTGTTTGATGATCTAGTGCCGTTTGGTAAGGCATTAATCCTCACTACCAAATCCATCAGAGAAGACTTAAAGCCGTAGGTCCCCTGGTTGCTCACTTACAAGCACACACATGCTTTCTTAGCAGTTAGATAAAACACACAAACACACAAATGAGTCGACTTTTCAGATTAGCTGAATACTTTAGTGGGTGCTTAACAAATATCACTCCTTTAACTTTAAATCATGTTCTTGTACTCTTCTGTGAAGTGATTGGTTATACGTGTGTCTTTAGAAGACGTTTATTTGATGTGACATTTCCTCCTGCGACATTAGCTCTGGGCTTTATTTCATCTAAGATGAAGGGTTAGGGTTGGAGTTAAGATTTGGTTTTAGGCTCAGTTTATGGTTGTGGTCGGTGCTTGGTTATAGTGCTTGGTTCAAGGTTGAAGTAAAGAATTTGAAAGTGAAAGACACTGACCATGGTTCAATAGATGCGTTTACTAACATATCTAAATCTGGGGACCTAGTGACGATGTATTGTTTTTAATGAATGAACTACCATACTTGGAATCCAGTCTGCATACAGTACATGTTGCTATGTCAGGCAAGCCTCTGGCAAGCTTTCAGTTTGCCAAGGAAAAAAAAGTATGCAAACAATTTGAATATGTTTTTAAACTGATCTATTACTGCTACACCATGTCTTGTATACCTTAGGATTGTGAGTATGTTCAGAAAGTTTTCATTTTGTGGTTTGTTAAACATTCCATTTATTCCAATGTAACTCTTTTTGTTGTTGACTGTCACTACATGTTTACAAATATGCCTTTTACCCCATCGTTTCATGCAAGATCATCATTATAAGTGCTTTTGTTGTACATTTATAACAAATACCTTATGTGCCTTCTGTTGGTCTATAATAGCTAGTCTACTCATGCTTGTGGTAGTTCAAGTATATGTATGTGCTATAAAACATGTTACAAGGTGTAATTTGCTTATTGAGTGTGATATGAAAATGTCCATATTTAAAAGCTCATTTACAGTACTGGTAGCCGAAAGATTTTTTTTTTTTTGAATGTTGAATTGTTAGAAGGACTCATTTAGTTCAACTTGTTTTATAAGATACATGTATCAGATGTGAAAATCCATCCATGATTTCCAATGAAGTTTAAGGTTTTGTGAATTTCTTAAATGATCTCCAATTTAAGCCTACATCACTCTATGAGCTATCCCTAACTTCATTCTCATAGAGTTATGCAAAAGGCTGTGCACACACTCAGCTACCAGTTCATTTTACACACATCTGTGGCAAAAGGACTTTACATCCTAGCCCAGGATATAAAGTACTTTTTTACTTATCATCTGTTCAAAAAATGTTTTTCACTTAAAGAGACAAATACTTCACAGCACCTTAAAATCATGGGTTGGTATTATTACTCTTTATCAACTGAAATCGAGGAAACCCAACTAAAAGTTTGAGGGGGTAACCAACACTGTTCATGGGCTTTATTTTGAGAGACAAGTTATCTTTGAAAGAGTTGATTTTCTTGTGCAATGAATAGTTTGTATAGACTGATATTTTTTGTACGCAGCCTGTATAATATGCTACCACTGCCTACAAAATATTAAATGGTCTAATAAAGGAGCTTGTTAAGTTCATTGGTTCAAACGGACAAGGGTGTGCTAGGAGTGACAGGTGAATCATGACTATTATTAAACTTGTGAAATTGAGTATTACAACTTTACTTCTACATTAATGAGTTTTTTAGACATATCTTATTTAACAGTATACTGCATAAACCTTGAGTGTAATGTGGATGTTGGATTTAGAAGAATGTCTCATTGGATTTATGAACTTTAAAATCCTTGAATCGTTAGAATTATATGCCAGTACTTGTATGTAAGTGTTTGGTAGTTTATCAGAGAAAGTGAGATTCATTCGTGATAAGTACGTTTATGGATCTGAATTGTTAAACTGTCAAGAATAATGCACATTCCACTGGTAGATAAAGTTGATCATGTCTGATGGCATAATTTGATATCACTTTCTGTTTAAGGTGCATGTAACTGTAACATGTAGCTTTTGCCTGGATCCATTTTCTCCCCATTTTTAATCAGTCGATGTTTTATAGATACATCGATACATGTATCTTGTGTGAAATTAACAAATTTATTAGAAATAAAAATCTAAAGTATACATTGTGTCAATCCTTTGCACCTGTTTGCATTCTTTGATAAGTATGGTACGAACGAGCAAGTTCATATCACTAAAACTCACATTCCACATTAAAACAAAAACAAAAAGTACAAGGTTATATGATATACAATTAACAACTAAATTATTCACACCCCTTGTATATTTCAGGGTTTTTCTGTGTTTTAGTAAATCAAGACTGAAAGGTGGACTGGTTGAATTAGGTCCGGCTTTGTTGAATACTTTTAGATGTAAGAAAAATTAAATTTGGACAAATCAACTTCTCACATACTTCAAAAAGTAAAAACCTAGTATTGAATAATTTATGCTTAAGTGGGTCAAGGCTTAAATCCCCTCTAAAGTGTTGGGAGCCCCAACAACTTGATGGCAAAGTTTCATTTAAGACACACTTCTGCAAGGATTTTGAGGGGAATATGCAAAGTTTAGGTTTTTGTGCGTTCAACAGCAAAGCCAAACTCAGATCTGCCAACCATTCTACTTCGTTTTCCTTCAAACTACATGTACGTCACTACGTTTTTCTTTTATAAAATACTTTTTTTTTCTTTTTTTTTTTTTTTTTTC
>BEXV01000327.1:193170-203198 GCA_003118195.1 Hemicentrotus pulcherrimus | reverse complement strand
GATGGTTTTAAGGATGGATGGTATGGATGAATGGATGGATGGTAAGAATGGATGGATGGATGAATGAATGAATGAATGAATGAATAAATGATTGGATGGATGGTTAGACAAAATAACGGATGGGCGGATGGATGGAAGAATGAATGAATGAATAGACGGATGGATTGATTGAAGAATGAATGACTGAATGGATGGAAGGATGATCGAATGAATAAATTAATAAATATATAGATAAATAGCTATATTACAAAAGAAGAAAAGAAAGAAAGAGGGAAGGAAAGAAATAAAAGTGATATGCGATACATATACTTCATGGTTAGAAATTATAATAAATACAGCATTTAAACCTTACTATAGATTCTTTATGTCTCTTTTACAAGAGGTGCAAATAACTTGTACAACAATTAAACCTAACTATAGATTTTTTATGTCTCTTTTACAAGAGGTGCAAATAACTTGTACAACTCTTCTGTCATTGAGCTCAATGCTGGCCCTCGTTCTTGATGCTGTGCTTTATTTGGAAACCTTTTTATTTATGTTATCTTATAAACAGAATCTTTTGCTAAATTCTTCAATGAATTATTTCCGGTTAAATACTTCTGTGCATAATCTTTCCACAAGAAATTCTCGAAATATCCAAATCCCACAGTGCAATACCTCCCTTTTTGAAAATAGCTTATTTTACCAAGGTCCGGTTATTTGGAATTCAATTTCCTCTAATATTCAGAAAAGCTCTTCAGTATCTGTTTTAGAAGGAAATATACAATATTTTTTATATTTGAATATTAGATTCAATATAAGGCCCTTTTGTTATTTTTTTATTAGGTTAGGTACTCTGTTTCTTGTTTTATCTTTGTGTCTCTTTTTGATGGGTTTTTATGTTACATATATATCTTGTTTTATCTTGTTATATTTTGTTTGTTATATCTTGTTTTGGTTGGCCTCTTACAAGGTTTGTTTCTTATTCATCCACTGTATTCCTCACTTTTTATAATTCATTTTATGTATTGTCATACATTTGTCTGTTTATATGGATTTTTATTTGTTGATGTCTTGAGGAGAATTAATTGAAACTGAAACTTTCTATCTTTCTCCCTCTTTCGTCTCTCTCTCTCTCTCTCTCTCTCTCACCTATCTATCTCTCTACCTTTTCCTCTCTACCTCTCTCTATCTCTCTACCTCTACCTTTCTACATCCCTCCTTTTCTCTCTCTTCCTTCTCTCTCTCTCTCTCCCTCTCTTGATCTCTCATTCTGTCTAAAGGGTAACTACCTTAGGCTATTAAACTAAATAACCCGGGTGACTATGCATTTTAACCTGGTGACTCTGGGTATTGGTGCTATTGCATTTAATATCCTTATTCCATTGTGTTTTAAATTCCCCTCTCTAACTTTTATTTTTCTCTATACTGCTATGGATTTTACATCTACAACATCTATTTTACCAGAAACCTATAATATACAAGCACTGCTTTTTAATAGGTTCCTCACATTCTACACAATCTTTCATACAAATTGGGAATCATTTTGACGGGCTCATACTACATTTAGTTTTTATACCCCCACCCCCCCTCCATTGATTCTGTCATCCAAGTATTTTTTAATTCACCCTGCTTGTTTTCATCTTATTATGTTGTTATGATAATTTTCGAGATTTCTTATGTATACAATTTTTGTATTCCCTTACTTGTTGAGTTCAATTATTGTTCATGGCCTTGCTGAAAGCAGCTTCTAGCTGATAGCAGGCTTTTTAAACTGTGATTTAATAAATAAACTACAAATACAAATATATATATAATTTCTATTGTATTATGTCTGTCTATATTTTTGGTGACATGTGGAACAAATATACATGAAAACTTGAACTATCTTTCTTTTTTCTATAATCAGCCATTCTATCTTTCACAACATGTTTATCAAACCTTCTTTGTTTAAATTTCAACAGGGACAAGACAGGGATAAGACATATAATAGCGGATACACAGATGACAATCAGGTGAGTTGTCATGATCAAAGCATTGTCATGATCAAAGCATATTGAGAGAGAAAGTTGTGACAAACGCATCTATGCATATACGCAATTAGCCCTGTTATACGTTAAATTATGGACCTTCAAATGTATAGTTCCCTCCACGTACAATCTCTATGAGAGCTAGGGAACTATTTGGAGCTTCTTGAAATGACTGGCCAATCAGAAGCAACTTTCAGTCATGTAACCATCCCTCTGAAGTAGCTATGGTTATGATCATTGCTGCTTGTCATATCATTATGCTTTAATACAGCCAGAAGGGTGTTAATATTGTATAAGATTATATTCAATTCAATTCGATTCTTTTATTTATTCATTTGTGTCATTTAAAAGGTGTAGCTTCCAAATATGTGGCATACAAATCGGTACTTGTTCAAAGTTAAATCAACATTGATATACGCAAGAAATAAAAGACCAAATAAATGTGTTCAATCTACCCACACACACACACACACGCACGCACGCACACACACACACACACACACACATGAATAAGCTCCCTGTGTCAGTGTATTCATCTCGGGATTGATATAGCAAAGGATTCAAATCATTTAATTGTTTCTAGTTCAAAACTAATCCATACCAGTAAACCAGTGTTTGAAAGTGGATACATTGCAAAGCCATTGTATTGCATAAAGCAATCCTTCTGTTAATTGGTGCCTTATGGTAAGTGCAAAATTGCTTGTGTGGCAGTTTTTGCTACAGTTGTTGATATCTTACAATGAATTGTATCTTACCGTAACAGAAAACTCATTGTAAAGAGATTTGATTCATTTCGGGGGAAGATGACACAATCAATGGTAATTCTTTATATGATAGGACCCTTGTGCTTTGTTTTTAAGATGTTTAAAGATAATAGTACTCCTCAACACTTATTTCAATTTGCTTATGCTTCTTCCTTGCTTCTCTCTTCTAGGGGGACGTACATACCGCCATTGCTATGGGTCCTCTAGCGTCTGGTATTGAAGATGACATTTATCAAAATACCGCCTTCCCTTCTCAAGTAAACCGAGCGTTCGATCATTCCCAGCCAGTCCATTCCCTGGATGATGACGACTACCCCAGTGCACCCCCACCAGCTCCACCCAGAGGGGCGTCGTCCAACATCGACATGGATACCCGTCCAGCTCTAGTCATCCCGTCTCCTTGTTCACCCACTTTGCCTAGTCCAGGCCCTATGCCACCAGCACCGCCTGGGGATGACCTTCCCGAGAGACCTCCTCCTGCAGTTCCCACCCCAGGACTAAAGGACATCAGAGCAGAACTTAATGATAAGTTTAAGGACGTACCTGATAAAAAAACAAAGAAGAAGAAAGAGAAAAAGAAGAACAAGAAGGAGGAAAAGCCAAAAGCCCCACGTAAGTATTCTTAGGAAGGGGGTTCCATGGCAGGGTTCAAAGCCTTCCTGGAAAATTAGTTTATATCTTCCAGTTAAGGAGATACAGGGAATTTGAGTAATGTCACTCAAACCAGGGGAAATCATGACATTTCTTTGACCTAAAAAGCAAGTAGACAGTCTTGTTTTTGTATTTCATGTCTAAAATCCACCAGATGATGGGCAAAGATTACGTTTTTAGGGAGTAAAATGTCTTCTTTTATTGATCCTGGACTTTTAAAAATTCCATGGCAGCCTAGTTCTGGGATAAACAAAAGCATTCTTACAGAACCAAATGGTATTCCCCATTGATGTTTAAGATTAGAAATAATTGATACTTGTCAACAAATATTGTGTGAGATTGTGTAAGTAACAAGC
The DNA here is from genome assembly GCA_003118195.1 of Hemicentrotus pulcherrimus. Lineage (NCBI taxonomy): Eukaryota > Metazoa > Echinodermata > Echinoidea > Camarodonta > Strongylocentrotidae > Hemicentrotus > Hemicentrotus pulcherrimus. The sequence goes on along the minus strand of BEXV01000327.1, from coordinate 199,418 downwards.
AAATCTTAAATCCAGTCTCCAATATTCTAATGTGCGTTGTACTTTCCATGAATTGTGATTTCCAGCCAATTTACATTTTAAATACTTTCCCTTTTATTATCATCTTTGCAGAGCGTTATATTGATCCAAACGAACAGGTAAGGGAAGAAGTTCCAATGAAGCCCACTCTCAATCTTGACTCCGCCAGACCAAAGCCCACTATTCAACCTAAATTTGGTTTTAACAGCTATCCTCCAAAGCAGGCAGATGTGGCTGATTTTGGAGAGAATTATGAAGAAATGTCGCCAGTCCAGAGTAGCCCGGCGGATGCATGGTTTCCTAGGCAACAGGAGGGAGGAGACTTTGGTGGAGAGTATGAGGATATTGATGGTGATGAAAGTGATGATTATGATGGCGAGTATGAGGATGTGGATCCAAATGCACAACCTATGAAGCCACTGGGTACGAAGCAGGCCCTCCCCATTCCTTATAATTTACATGGACAACGCGGTGGAGCAAATTTAAATCAACGTCCTATGTTCCCACCCCCTGAGACATCAGAAGATTTTGGTGATGATTATGAAGTAGTAGAGTCTCCAAGTGGAAAACCAACTTGTCGATTGCCTGGCAGGAACATAGACCATCGTCAGCGAGTATCCATCCCCTCTCAGGATGAAGACCAAGATCATGGTGGAGTTTACGAGGATGTTGCCAATCCCACCGTTTCACCGAAGAGGAATCCCCTGGTAAATAAACCTAAAACTCCAAAGAAATCCCCTAAGCCTCCTCCTGGAGATGACTTTGGACAAGAATACGGCAACACGGGCAACAGGACCATGTTTCCTGCTACCACAACCCAACGACTTCCGCCAACCCTCCCCTCATCGTCAATTTTGCACCAACAGGAAGAGGAAGATGATGATTGGCCTCTTCCTCCTCCTCCACCCCCAGGACTTGATCAACATTCTCCAGTGCAATCACCAGAATTAGACTACTGGGCAAAGTATGACGACGTTGAAATCAAACCGACCATTAAGAAAAAACCACCAGTGCCAAAGCCGAAGGTAGCCAAGAAACCCAGTAATTCTGGCGGCAGCTCGACGCTTCCAGTTAACCCCAAGCAGCAACTGTCATCACCCTTGGAAGCGCGGTCGTCTGCAACTCTGCCCGTATCCGGTGGACAAGAATTGATAGAAGAATTAGAAGAAGATTCGGTTTACATGAATCTTGAAGGTCTTAAGGGGCAGCCATCGATGCATTATCAAAACTTACCCACTGCAGAGAAGCCCCAAAAACAAATTATAAGTAGTGGCTATTCCATCTTTAGTGAACGTCCAAAATGATGTTAACAATGGTCTTAAGCCATCGCCTACAGCAACCAAGTGGTTCCTGTATTTATCCTATGGGAATAGGATAATTCAGTGGTCAAGGGATAACGAACCTCTGTCTACTTAATCGCCTGCTGATGAAATACTATCGGTCTCCAAGAACGGCTTTCAATCCCAAGAAGTTACCAGCTGGTATCTTCTTGTCAATCCATGGTTGATGGTCCATACGATGTAAAAGGGAAATCACCTTTCTCTTGTTGGCAGCTGTTTTTTGCTCAGTGTATCACAATGTTGTTCCAAACTTGTATTTAGTCTTCATGCACCATCCAAATATCCCATGCTGTATTTTATGTCAATTAAATATGCATTGATGATAGATAATACATAAGAAAATGTATATTGCATCAAATCCTTGTTGTAAATTGTACTTTTATCAATATGTAATGGTACAACACAAGCAGAATCTTGTGTAGAAAGAAAGGAAACTTTGTTGTAATGATTATAGGGACTTGGTAACATATTTTTCAGATGAGTGAAAATGGTGGTAAGGTACTGACTTCAATGCCAGAAGTACAATAAAGATAATTTGAAAGTTTGAGTGAAAACAGACCATTATTAATGATAACAATTTGAAGAAAAAAAAGTGATCTGATGAATTCCTTGATTCTCCCAACTATATTATAACAATTTAATTACATTTTAGGTAAATTCAAATCGTCATGAAGCAATGAATTGGCTCCATATACCATTCCAGACATATAAATGTTGGAAGAATTTTAAAAGCCTGTCTTATGTCTTATTTTCATGGGAAAACGGTTGGGGAAATTCAAAAATGGTAGGGAGTATTTACTGTTGTAGGGTGTCGCACTGTGATTCCTTTAAAGAAAACCATAGATATTTGGTTTTGTTTCTATGCATTGAGAGGGTTAACTACTACCCTTGTCCCCAATTCTTGACTGAGAGATCAGTTGTTCTTTATCATTATGTTTCAACTCTTGTTTTTTTACTGGGCTTTATTCACTGATCTTTGGTACTATATGGTAGAAATTTGAGAAAGTCTCATATATGCAGAATTGTATTCTTTTCAGATTTACTGCTCCAAGAACAAGTACACGTACATGTAGGCCTATCTTCTCATTTGAATCAATTATATTAATTGAAGATGTGCTGAGAAACAAAGACATTGTATTAAGTACTTGATGAATATTATATATCGTTTATTGTTATTAATTTTATGTTTTGTAATCGCAAGCCCCTGGTTTAAGTGCAGTACTAAGTCTTAACAACTCGTGGGTGTGGTGGTGTATCATTTGATGATTTGTTTATGTGGGTCAGTGTATTGAAGGTAGAGGAATCTATTTTATCATGATAAATGAATGCATTTTTTTTGTGTGTGTTCCCTTTATACCCCTCTATACCATCTTCCTTTTTTAAAACCTTTTTCTTTTCATCACTATTTCTCTACCTTCTCTGTCCATGTTAGGACAGCTTCTGTCTCCTTGTATTCCTACATCCCAGTTGCAGTTTCCCCATCCCCCTCTCTCTCTCTCTCTCTCTCTCTCACTCTCTCTTTCTCTCTTCCTTTTTCTCTCTCCCTCTCTCTCTCTCTCTCTCTCTCTCCCTTTTCTTTTCTGTTTCATCCATCCTAGCTGACTGTACTTTTTATCAATGAATAATAGTTTGATTGTAGTGTTACCATGTTCTACATTATGCATTTTATTGACTGTCACTGTGTTGTTGTAAATTTTCGACAATTTGGCTTTGCCGCAATGAAAGTATTTCAATAAACCATTTTGAATTGAATTGAATTGAATTCATTTGATTGAATTTTTGCAAATGCCAATTGAAGCTTTCTATTGCTTCTAATACAGTTATTTGTAATTGCAGAAGTGATGGTTAGCTCTTTGGTCGGATTGAATCATGGTTGAGTGTCAATTTGGATCAAAGTCCTTCCCCAATCTTTCCCTAATTAATGTATGTCAGTTTGCCTTATTGACCAGAAGGAATCACTACGCAAATTTTTTCTAAATACTTGCCAATAGGAACATAAAATACTTGCTCTGCCCAGTTGGCAATAAAAAATATAAAGCATGCATGCTTCTAGTTTGTAAATTTGTTAATATTTATACAGATACTATATAACAAAGCTTTCTTGTTATTACTTAACAGTATGTGTTCTTGTTTGGGGGAATTCTTTTGTTTTGTTATGTTCTTTTTCAAAGATTTTGCTTTTGTTGGTGTTGTTTGTATTTGTTGTTGTTGTTGTTGTTGTTATAGCAGCTGTAGTAGTTGTTATTGTTCCTTGAGTTGCCTATGTTTTTTGTACAACAATAATGCAGGAGCCCTGTCATATCCTCGAAGAAATCTACTTGAAGATATCAAAGAATGCTGCATTCCAACCGTAGGAAGATTGTGTAACTTCTGTTTGTTACCTTAGATAATACATTTACACATTGTCAGCTGTCCGCAAGAAGGCCTTAAAGGTACTATGTCCCATTTGCAGGCAAAAAAAATGAAAAGGTTAAATTCCAACGACATTTGAAAGACAATACTAATTTTGAACTTCCCAAAAAATAAGGGGGCTTGAAAATGTCTTTAAGTGAGAAAATAACGACTATTAGTTGTCGAATCGACATTTCTAAAGAGCCTTAAGTAAAAGTCTGATTTTTCAGACAATTGTACCGAATGGTCGTACGTTTTATGCTGCGCAAAGATTCAATCAGTTTAATTTTGGCCATTACAAGAAGTAGGTTATTGATTTAGACAAATGCTCATGTACCTTTTACAGCTCATTTTATGTATATGTTATTACCCAAGATGAGAAAAAACAGTCAGTCACTCAATAGTGTCTGACAGTGAAGTCTAGCAAGTAAACGGGTTTCCTTGCATAATTTGAATTTTAGTATACTGCTCAAGTTTCAATTTCACAGAAAGGACATACATATCATATTCATAATTCCTGCAAAGTTCTACAGAATTTGATGTTGGCTGCAAAGGGGACATGGTATATTTAACAGCTATATATTGGCAATGGCAGGCACAGCCTTCTTGAGCCCAGCTGACAATGTACTGCTGATTGATGTCAGTAACTGCAATATGTGAACAAAGTATGTTAATTGTTTTTTACTGATAAGTTAATGTGAGGTATATGTTCACGGAAGATCAAAGGTTTATTTGCCCTGGCTATCTAATGTTTGGGCAGGTTTTGTTCTAATTAACAGTTGCATATGATATAAAAAAAAAAATTACTGTGAGTATAGCTAGTCTGATTGTACAACGGTTCAAGAATATATTGTGTGCTTGTGGGGCAAGAAGTGCAATAACTTTGTGTTTAAGGATATGAGTAAACTTCCTTTTGGTTCCAACAGACCAAAGGGTGTTTCACAAAGACTAAGATCAACTTTATGTTAGACTTAACTATGACAGGCCATTCATGCCATGCATGTTGCTCTCGCTATTTGTCTCTCAGTTATGGTCTTTAGATCCTTTTTTCCTTCAATAATCAATTATAAAAAAAATATAAATTCTGTAGATTTCTGACCATGATTTGTACGTCCCTTCAAAGACCAATGCCAGTAAATGGTGAGAGCAAACAGTGGCATGAACTGCCTGCCATAGTTAAGTCCAACTTATAAGACAATCTTATCTTTGTCGGAACCCCCCCCCCCCCAAGATGCATGTGCTGAGAACTAGAAGGATGTTTACTCATTTTAGGGATATGTTTGAGAATTCCAAGAACTACCAGGATGTTTTTTCAAATGTTTCACAAAATTGCTGCGACTTCAAATTTTACTAACTTGTTGTTAGAAAAAGCAACTCTATACCCTCAAATTAAATTGAATTTAAAAAAATGAATCATCACCACTTCCCTTTTTTAGGCTTATCCTCAAATTGGTGAATAGATGATAAATGCAGCATCACTTTAAGTTTTGATCAGCTCTCACTGCAAAGTTACATGATCCCTTTCTATTTATGTCATTCAATATAGGGATGATACAGATATCCCCATCGGTTTAAAATCCATAAATCCTTCATCAATGAAATCACTTTCAACTTGTTTCGTCCAGACATTATCTCATTGTACACTAGGGGGGTGTTTCACAAAGATCTTAAGTTGAACTTATCTTTAAGTCGGACCTAAACATTATGGAAAGCCGTTAGCATCTCTGAAAAATATTTTGTAAAAGTTATTTTAAAAGGCATAAAATGATTCAAATCATTCATATTTTCTATTATCAAGGAGATTTCATGTTCTTGATGTGGAATTTTATATGAAAAGTCTAAAATACTTGAGTTTTTGCTTTTGAATATATTTTATCCTAGGGCTACAAATAGCTCTCCATAATTTTTAAGTTCAACTTAGAGTTAAGTTCGTTAATGATCTTTGTGAAACACCCCCCTGATATTACACGGAATCATGCATGCGTGGTGTGCTGATCAATGAGGAAATACTAGTTGCTTGATTTAAGAAGCAGCATTGTACATGGTGACTAATATTTTTCACGTGTTTGAATTATTTCTTTTTATTATCTGCTTTGTTTTATGAGACAATAGGATAGTGCTTTTTTAAGCCTTTGTGGTATTTTTGTTGATGGAAAATGGTCTGTTTTTTACAAGGTGCTAGGAGTAATGTAGAAAAATATCTCAAATTGTAATATTGTAAATTGCGATTGTAATATATATATATCTATATCAAGTTTTATAGAATAATTTTGTATAAACTAATCAAACTCATTGAGCTTTTTATCTTGTCTATGGTCATCTCAACTCAAATCCATTTATCTATAGTCCAACCTCCAAACAATTTCTCTGATTTAGGGAAAAATCAGCAAATTACATATTGATTCCAAATTATGTCATGAACATCAAATTCTATTTGAGACAAATTTATAACTTGATTATAGAACAGTGGTAGCGTAGGCAAAATTTGCCCACAAATTG
>BEXV01000327.1:179589-189679 GCA_003118195.1 Hemicentrotus pulcherrimus | reverse complement strand
ATATATCGAATGCACAGATAAAATAATAATTATTTTTCTGAGAAAATGGCAATTTATGGAATTTACAGTACACAACGTATATAGGAGAGCAGCTCGCATGTGACGTTACACAATTAAAACTTTAAAAATTCATAACTTTTGTATCCTTTGTCGGATTTTCGTCAAACCTTCACTGATATCTTTCTCTCACTGTTCTGCTTGTATTAAGAACAACTTAAGTTCAGGGTGGACTTTCCCTTTAATAGACAAATGGTCTTTCTATACAAGTGGTCACTAAAGCAGGTTCCTATCTCAACTTTGCATATCGTGCATCACACTACTATTCCTAACTCCCTTCCCTCTTCTCTCTCTTTCTGTCCCCCTCTCTCTCTCTCTCTCTCTCTCTCTCTCTCTCTCTCTCTCTCTCTATCTTCGGTCAAAATCCACGTTTCGATATAGATGGCGCTGGTGCAATTTAGATAATCTGCATTATTCATCAATAAAACTTGGGAAGACGCGAAAGCCGTTAATAATATTAACATTTTGTTTAATATCAACATTTCCAGGAAAGCTGTTATTATCATTTCAGGTAATTACTAGGGTAAATCCTAGAACAAATATAGTCGCTAAGACTCGCTATTCTTCCACCCCGCACATCAACCTCCATTCAGACCAAACAAAAATGCCTCCCCACTTTTAGGTCTTACATTTTAGTTTTATCAAAAAATTATAGATTTATCTTATATTCATTTCCAATTTTTCCCAGGGGAGTTGTCCAGAGATAATCAATTTTGTGTTATATTTCCATTATATAGCTGGTAATTCTCCGAGGGTAATCGTCCAGGGGATTAGTTGTCCTATAGCGTACGGTTGTCCAGGTTAATATTGTCCAATTTCGGTGGTTATTTCACAGGGTAGCGTTTGGGGGTAAATTGTCCGAGAGCGTAATAGAAATTATTGTTTTTTATGATTTAAGTTTAAATTCAGTAAAGTTGGTATCCGATTTGAACTGTGTTTATATTATTGCCTTTCTATAACTTTATAATCATCTATTTCCCACATTTTTAAGGAGCAGTGGTAGGAAGAAAAATGTCCCGCCGGTATCACATCATGGACCTACTACCCATGATCACATTAAGATGGTCCAGCTTGCAATGATTCAAGATTTGCTTTTGTATACTTTTTTCATCTTTTTTTTTAACACACTGCACGATTTTCGAAGCGAGGACTATTGTATTATATAGTAAAAAATCTAAACAAAGATCATCTTCTTGGTTAAGCTTCTGAATGATAAGAATACTAACAACCATGCATTTAGTACAAAGAACTCATCGAGTCGTGATAAAATTATGAACAATCGGCCTATGGTCTGCCTTCACTATACGATTTGAGCCGATTTAGCTTTTCCTCTTCCAAGGAAGCATGAAATCCCTAGAAAATTAGATTTTCTTAATCATAATATGACTATTCAGATCCTCAGTCATTCAAATTTGTCATGTTTGAATGTTCGAATAAATTGCAAAATTTTCTAACATCAGATCACAGCTACAGCACAGTAATTTGGATTGTATACCGTTCGCTTTATGTTCTAATGAATTAATGGTTATGATACTTACAGGGGGTAGACCTTAATCTGTGATAGACAGTGGCGTAGCTACGGGGATAAAGGATACACACCCCTGGCCTATTACCAAAATAATGTAAATTAAAATGAGAGAAGAAAAAAAAAGAAAAAAAAAAAACACCCCACCGCAAGCTAAGCCGAATGCGTCCATAAAATGTATTATAAATCAGTGGCGTATATACCTGGGCCCCGTATAACCGTCTTGTAAAGAGTTATACGATTGGTCCAATTCAATCGTAAGTCCTTTAATAAATCGCAAGTTTTCAGTACCTTATCTCTTGTGTACTAAGTTATGATTGATATCGATCTCAATATAAGTTGTGTTTAATATCAACTCTTTATAAGACGTGGCCGAGGGGGCGAATCGATCGCGGCCCTAACCCCTTTTCAGGCGGCCTAAATAAAAGGGGGAAAGGGAATCAAAAGAGAGCGATGAGATGGAAAAATTGAAAGGAGAAGGAAAAAAAGAGAAAAGAAGGTAAAAGAGAAGAAGATTGAGAGAGAGATAGAGAGAGAGAGAGAGAGTTGGGTCGACATGGGCCTACATAAACTTTGGGCGAAATAGTTTGACAAAAATATAATAGAATTGTTCTCAATAGTGAAAGAGCTATAAAAAAAATTAAATGAAATGATAGGGGCTATGTAAAATTTTAAAAGAAAATTACAATCTATATCGCTCGTGACNCCCCCTCCCCACCTGGACATGCACCTGCAACCACACGGGGGCAGTAGGACGGGACCCTGGACTTAGTCCGTAAAGATAAAAGTAGTTCCCAAAACACTGTGTTCTATCAAAATTGTCAACAGGAGAGAATGAAATAAACCAATAAAGGCGGTGCAAATGAAAAGGTACAATAAGGAGTTTCTATCGCTCAAGACGGCTTTCTTTATGGTTTTGAAGTGCTTAAACTTGAGAGCGTCCAGGGGGCTCCGTTCCCTGGATCCGATCCATACTGATAAGAGTCAGTGGTACCAAAGAGAACCCTTTGTATTATAAGATTGTCCTTAGGAGAGAGTGGGTGCATGTTTCTATATTTTCAATTTCAATTTTCATTGTACACTCGGAAATTGTTTTTGCTCGCACAAACGTACACAGAATCAAAATAAGTTTCATTTATATAATTATTTATTCGGCAATTCAAAAAAATATAACATTGTAAAATATAGGTAAACAAACATTAAGAGAATATCAATTATGAATGCACAATTTTCTTTAAGTGCATCAGTTGGCTGCCGAAGAGAGGAAAGCAAACTAAAATACTGTAACCGTAATGGTTTATATCATATTCTTTGACATAGAAATTCTTCAGAATATTGCTATACAGAAATGTTCTTAGTTATTATAAAACAAAAATACTATCCCTCATAACGGTTTTGGACTGCCCAAACTAGAAAGTGTCCTGGCGCTCAAGCCACTGACAGGTGCTTCCTGCAACCTACCAAGGGTCCCAAAGACGGGCCGCTGCACACCATCCATGATATAGAAATGATTCCCGAAGACAACCCTTTGTCCACCTTTGTTGTATAAATTTGACGGCCATCTGACAAGACGGCCATCCGACAGGGGCTCAGTCCCTACAACAGCTGATGACATTGATAGTCATCATCAAATTTAGAGATCCAAACATCTATGTTCATCCAGGGATATTTCATCAGAGCCTGGTTGTATATTACAGGGGGTGGCTCTGATGATCAACAAAGTCGAGCGCCACCTTGAGATAATTTACCACACAGCATGTGCATATGGTTTTGGTCGACGCGATCTATATCTTGTGCATGCATGGTAAATGCGAAATGCATAGCAGACTCTTCTTCTCATCCAACGAACTCCCTATTGTCCATTAAGTCGCCAAATGAGGTGTAATATCTTTGTCCATCATTACCGAAAATCAATCGGTCTGCCTGCGGCGTGACCACAACTGTAGCAGGTGAACTAAACAGACACGCGTGGATTAACAGAAGGAATAGTCTAGGTGAGTTGTTTCAATAATTCTCCATGCATGAGGCAGGTACCACATCGGAACTGGTATCGCTGTTTCCGCCCGACCCACCCCGGGCGCTATCAGTGGAAGTGTGCTGTTTCCGCACTGATATCCGCCGTCATGCCTGGTTTTGTTGAATAATGATGTGCAAGTTAAAAGAACGTCTCCAGACCTGTATTTTATGAAAAATAGAACTAATATTCCTTCACAGTATCGCACTAACGGTAACAAACATGAAATGAGATTGAGTATTGTTTTGTGCAAGTTATTTTATGTCAATTGAATTGCTAACAATAACAGAACAAACAATTTAGATAACAAATAAACTAGAGTCTAGAGGGGTCTACGTGTGGTAGAATTGTGTGTACATGTAATTGCCTCAAAACTGCTATGTTCAGCCCATGAAAACCAGAGGTCTCTCATTGAGAATTTTTAAGTAACGGTACAGACTCAAAATCGGAGTGATTTAGTATTTAATACCACATGACATTGTGAGATATTCAACACAGAGCAAATTTATTTGTTTGTTGATTTGCATACATTTCTGTATATTCATGTTCATGTTGCTCATCATAATTGTGATTGTTTCCTGTTAAAATTGGCCATATGTATTGTATATACCGTACGCGTCTACGTGAGTGTATTCTGTTCATGACGGATGCACGTTTCTAATTTCATGTACCTGTAGTTTTTAATGCAATACGGATTCTGTCTGTACTATATGCGATGAAGTCTGGTAGTCTGAAAGTGGGGTAAATCAACAGGCCTTGATCTTAACCTTATAATCTTAACGTATAATGTCACGTTAGACTGTTTGGTAAAGTTAATCAGGAGAATCCAATGAATCAGAGCTGCCTGAAACCCGGTCTTGTGGGAGGTCCCTGGGTCACAGGTGACAATTAGAAAAGAAGCCTGATCACAATAATAAATGATGCTTTTTTCTCTACCCCATACAACATGTACACTTTGAAGAAAAAAATATTACAAGTTAACCGTTGTTGAGTCGAGGGCATTAAATCTAATACTTGTATACCTCTTTCACATACTTTTGAAGGGATGAGTTCAGACTAAGGCCATACTAAAAAGTTAACACTGAAGGTTGTAGTCTCAGTTAGCTCTACAGTCTGGACTCGGCCTGGACTTGGCCTGGACTTCTCGACCCCCCTTCATGAAGAGAGTTGCACGAGAAAATAGAAAAATTCTTCACCACTTGGTGTCGTACTTACCAATATGAAACTAATACACATACGAAACTACTCTACAGAGGCGACACATATAACAATAAACCACTATGGAAAAATTAATGATAACCCCATTTGACAGAAGAAGAAACATGTGTACATGTTTATGTTGGGATTCGAAGGAGGATGTACATTGTACATGTACATGGATATATTTTTGGTTTCATTCCAATTAATAATAATAGTAGTAATAATAGTGGGTTCTTGTATGGCATTCATTTGACACTCTTGGCACTCCACAATTATTACCAAGGCTTTAGCACAGCAGTCTAGCTTTTCAAGGAATTAATTCCTGCTCGGTTCCCATGCATTTACATCACCTGGGTCGAGTGTGGTAACAAATGAAGATTAATTTATTGCCAATAAAGGACCTTGTGATCCACAGTCAGGTGACATATCCACTAGACCAGGTCACCTCTAAAGACTGTCATAAAGACTCAGTGGATTTTACATCAATAGCCTTGTCATATATTTAAAATGCATATTTTCTTACAATATAGCGAAAAGCAGAGACGAATGAAATCTCCAAAATGGTAACTTACAAAAAGATTTTGTCTGAGATCTTCAAAATTGTTAAGAGAATTGGATGCTGTACAATGCATTTCTCTACATATATCTTTTGACACATGTTCGCTTTTAGACTTTCATTTCCATTGGTATTCAACTTTTCATTTTGTATGGGTTTTCTATTCTTACTCTGCTTTAACGTGGCCCACTTCACCACATACATGTACATGTACATGTATGTAATCAAATTGTCATTTTACTGTTTTCTGCATGAGCAGTTCCCTTTAAAATACTGACACAACACAAGTGACACAATACAAGTCGAAAGCAAAGAAAACAACCTCAATTTTACTTTTGCCAATCGTGAAAGGTCTGCATTCATGAAAAACTTCTTGTATTAAAGAAGCACACAGACAGTGTGTATTGTGTATTTCTAAGATAGGCCTATACACTTACTGTAGATAAAAGAGCAAGTCTATAACTAGTCTGTTGTAAATGATGGCACATCCAAACAGTTTCATTTTTCACCAAAAAAAGTGTTGGCTTTGTATAGGCATGATATTTTAACTTTTACTGATTTACATGTACATGTACATGTTCATTGTAGATAAAACTACATACATGTACATGTATGTACAAGTCTTTAAATTCCAAATACTTTCTCTGCTCATTTTTTTTCCATTTATTCTCAAAATGTGTGTGTTTTTTATCAGTCGCCCTACATGTACATGTACATGTAGATGTGAAGATTACATGTACAAGGTCAAGAATTTTCAAGATTGTAAAATTATGACATGTTTGTCATGATGTGCCCCTAGACAACTATTAAAATGCGTCTGTATACGTGCTAAATCTGAAGAAAGTTTTATTCCATCTGTTTCAGAAACCTGTTTAATGGAACATCATAAAGCATCATACACCATGTGAAAGGACACATGGAAACAGAAAAAAGGCTATCAAAAATGAATGAAGAAACGTGGTATAAAAAGAGAGTCCAGTTGACATGTTTAGTGATGGCTGAGATGACAGCTGGCACATCATCAGTGCATGCTTGAGATAAGGTCTTCACAGTTGTACATGTATGTCTTTTTTTTGGTGGAAAATGGCATCAGAAGTGAACCTTGATTCTCATGGAGTTTTGCATTCCTAATGATGTGCATGTACAAACCTCTGTTTCTATATTATAGATCGTCTTGTTAATATGACATGTTTCGTGGTGTTCAAACTAGAAAGATTTATTATAAAACCTGTATCGTTTTTGTATCATAGCTATACAATCAATATTGCTTCTCTGAACAGGAAGTTAGTCCTTCACATATATTGTATGGATTACACCCAGGTTTAGAAATCCACAGCAATCTTTTGAGGTAACCTGCGGGTTGTACAAATAAAATCTGTGGAATTTTAGGATTTCTCATGGAACTTAGAGTACCTGCATGAAGTGCGCTGGTACCCTTAAAAATATGCAGTGTCCCAGACTTTCAGCTCCTTTATTTGGCGATCGGCTTTTGGAGATCGGTCATGCATTATCCCGATTTATGAGGATTATGGACTGAACAGCTATTGTTTGCACTTGTAAAATCTGTGATGAAATCTGGGATTTTATCCTAAGAACTAAGAAGTCAGTCTCTTTACCACAGGAATTTCTTTGTATTTATCGCAGCGATTGGCAATATTCTTCAGATCTTGCCTTGTTGTTGTAAAAGGTTGCCGGTTCAGAGTAGAGCACAACTCAATACCGTAATGCAATAAATCCAATTGATTGTCTTTCCCTACTTATGCAGAATAAAAGGTATTGTAGATGAAAATTTTACTTGTTTATTCTATAACTGTTTGCATTATTGCAATATATAGGGCTGTTCAGTAATTTGTATATTTGCTGTACAGCCTAAAGGTTCTTTTTGATTATCAGTAAGACGTTTCAGTAGGCCATTTTTGTAATTTATTCAATTTTAATGTCTTTGTTATTAGGGCCTCGTTACAAATTACTTCAATCAACTGTTATGAATAATTGTATTTCAATACACATAATGCGAATTGCATACATTAGTTGTGTAGGGCAAGCCATTATTTTGTCACTTGTACCTAGCAACAAGTAATGTATGCAATTTGAATTCTGACTTTTAAGATACATGTATTTGTAAACAGGTGATGCAAAAGTTGTATCGAGGTGCTTCTGGTCAATACATTGTACATTGTACATTACAAAAATAGCCTATTACTGTGCCTACATAAATGTATGTTTTATCGATGAGTAAGGTGGTTAGAGGGTATTTTCTATTTTTTGTTTTCTTTCTACAACATGTAACCTTGAAGTACATGTGTGTACGTTGAACTGAATATTGTACGTTGTAGGTCCATGTTTGATATCGTTGAATTGCTGGCCTACATGTACATGTACATAATGCAGACTATTTAAAATGGACAGTATGAAATACATGTACTGTACCTGAATATAGCACATGATGTGTTGGGAACAAATATCAAGTTAAAGTTTTTAATGGTCATTATGTTTGTTTTACAGTATATTTTTGCTTTCATGTGTGAGAAATTGTATTGATCATTTAGTTGTTTGTTGTGATGATTTGAGTGTACATTGTACATTGTACCCAATCGTCCATTTGTTATTGTCCACACTACATGTACTGTTGAGAGTACTGACACCACCTTTAAAAAAAGGTTCTGTTGTTCAGGTCTTTGTCTCAAGTCTATTGACTCAAGCACTCAGTCTTGAAAAGTCAAACATGTAAAGTGTATACATGTAGATAGATGGTGCCCCTGTCACACCGAGACCAGCACAGACAGACCACACACCAAACAAAAGAAAAGACATTACACCCAATGGGGGAGGATTGGGGCATGTGGAGTCGGTGTGGAGAAGGTTTGACAGTGTGACCGATACATGCAACTACATTTACAATGTACCTTCTTTAGAAATATATTGCAATTTTATTTCAGTATCGAGCAGAGGGTACTGTTCTTACTTATTCATTCGTATGTAGGCTTGATGATTTATGGTGATAGCTTGTACAGTGTCCATGTAGTTTAGGGTCTGGTTTCGGCAATAAATGCTGTAATAAATGCTTGGAATGGACAGGATGTGAAATCTATATTAGCACAAATTTATTATAAAAACATGCAGCAATGCAGGCCTTTTTAGTTTACATTATCTATGTATGTGAATACTTATGCAGGAAATACTACTACTGTTTCATATGTACATGTACATGTATGTAGGCCTACTACAGTATGCAATAAACCTGGAAACCAACTTTTGGAATTATACTCTCAATGAATGGGGGATAGTTGGAACGAAATTAAAGATAGAGATCAGTTCTGGTCATGCAATTGCATTGTGAAAGAAACATGGAATCGATCAGAAAAGGTTGGTCATCTAGCATATAAGTATTGGTGTGTACTGCAAGGTTCTGGAATCTTCAAAATGATAAGAAATTTAGCCCAGTCTTGGTAATGTCACAAGCACTGTACACAGAAAGATGTACATATGGGACTATGCACACGTGCGCGACCATGTATAATATCTATCTCGTCCAAATAGATAAACTAATTTACCAAATATATCAATAAGTAGGCGGCTTCTCTGCAAAATTTGTATCATCATATATTAGTCAAAACATATTTTCTTTCACATGATTGGTAACAAAAGCTACCATTTCATTTTTTGAGAGGGGGGCTTTTCCAAAACTGGTCTTTACCTTTAATCTCAGGATAGGTGAAAGAATGGACAGTCTTGAACTTAAAACAAAACAAAAACACTGACATTAACCTGGATTTGAAAAGTGATTTGAAAAGTAAGTTCTGTTATGAAGAATTGATATACATGTACATGTACAGTGTACATGGATACACCGTAATCTGTTGTTTGACTTGTATGAGTGAACGATGTTAATTGATATACGGTACATGTCTGTAGGCCATGATAATTAAATTTTGAGTACTGGTATCTCATTATTTAAAAGAGACCACTTTCGATAACATTTTCAACTCAGCAATTTGACCATATTACCGAACATGCTCACAATATAATTTCATTGTTTCCTGCAATATTGTTTAAAGAAGAAAAAAAAAGTGCTTTGAAAAGGGTGCAAATAATTCTATTTTTTCCACTAAAAGTTTGGACATTTTGGTGGCACCATAATATCAAATACATCCATGTACTGTAGCATTGGCTATATACATGTACATGTACCTACATATATGTACAGTGTAGAACAGTTTCGGGAGGTAGGTGGCCACAGTATGAACAGGGCTCTTGGTCAAAGTGTGAACTAGGTTTTGTTAGATGGCACAAAGAAAAGGCTAAGCTCAAGTTTTGGCTAGGAAGCATAAAGCCAGGACAAAGATTAATGATTTCAAAAGGCCATTAACCCCAAAGATTACAATAGGCCTCAGGAGAGACTGTTATTAATAGAGAGGTGAAAGAAAGGTTTATAGAGGATCTGTTACAAAACTCATTGATTGGAGACAAAGGTCTTGTCAATAAAGCTTGTCAAAAGCTAAATTCAAAGTCATGATTGAACAACATGTTATACAATGGAGTAGGAAGTACACATGTATGTAAGGCCCTGAAGTATATAAAAAAAAAAAACAATAGGCTTACATGTACTGTATACTGTACCTGCATGCTGGAGCAATTGGCAATTCTCTGGAAAAGATATTTACAGTCACCGTCCTTTTCTCATAAGGTTTGCTTCATTATCTTTCTTAACTCTTCTTCTTCTTCTTCTACCAGTTAA
>BEXV01000327.1:148751-167488 GCA_003118195.1 Hemicentrotus pulcherrimus | reverse complement strand
ATGATTATTTGAAGAAACTATGAATATGATTATTCTATTCTTGTAATCATGGTTATTGTTATTTTTTTAAAGTTATTATTATTTAGTGGTTGTTGTTTTTATCATTATGATTCTTATCATTTTGAATACTTTTGAATGTATGAAGATTCAAGTAAAACAAACATTTGATTTGATGTATTATTCATTCCATATATACATCAACCTACATGTATATACATTTATCTAATAACTTAAGATGTATGATAATAACATAGTAGATATAAAGAAAAGGGGCATCTGAAGAATAAGCTTGAAGTGACGTCCTTTACATTGTAGATCTAATATGAAGCGATACATGTAGGCTATGCTTGGCAGATTTATAGTTTACAGTTTAATCGTGTCCCAATTTCACCAAGATAACCTTTGCCTTATTTGATCTCTTCTTCACAGATCCGTACTTAGTATATGGTTGCGCCCAGGGCTTTCATCATCATCATCCATCACTATTTGGAGAATTTCAGCAATGATCCGATGGAGTTATTTGCATGCTGATTGCTGATTACGATGAGATCTCGAATGTATCATCTATGTCACGTTGTCATCTTATCAACTCTTGGGGTCATATCGAGATAAACTCTGCCTGCTCTCATTATAGATTGTAAGTGTAAGCAAGGACCGTAAACAAAATGGAGAGTTGATGATGGGAGGAAGTCAGCAGAAGGTCTGTATTCATCAGCTCGAGTTTGCCTCAAAACCCGCTTTTTTTAACTATCCCGATCGCAAATTAGCCAGCTAATTTGCGTTTTTATCAGCCCGCAGCTGCAAATAGCGGGATGTTTGGTCGAGAAAATCTCCAGAGAAATCTTGGTCTTGTTTCCAAAATATCCCACTATTTGGAAAATTGCGGGCTATTTTGCGCCCCTCCGAGCTAGTTTGTGATGAGCATTACAGTGTGGTGAGAACGCAATATCCAGAGTCTGAAAATAGCGGGTTATTTGGCAAACTCGAGCTGATGAAGACAGGCCTATATGTTGATTGGCCTATATGTTGATGTGGTTTTAATCCTTAGAATATCACCTACTGAAAGCTATAAGGTTATTGACTCATATAATTACACACAGAGTTAATACCATTGTGGCTATCATCATCAGATATCTTTAACCTGTATAACTACATGTAGTTTAGTTAATATACCAGTATTCATTTTTTTCGATAAAATAATAAATCTTACATACATGTAAGTTAAATTTTTTAATGAAGTTAAAGTTTGCAGCTTATTCGTGCACGTTTCAGATCATTCACTAATTAGTAAAATACTATTCTGGTTTAATTTTCTTGATTTTCAGGGAGACCCATTTTATCACTCGATACATATATGTTTGATCAATTCAAATGGAATGATTAAAGTAAAGTTGTAAAGTTGTAAAGTTACAAGCTCTGTACACAGAAAGATGAATATGGGACTACACAAACATGTGGCATAAATTCTGTTCTGTTTTTTATGATGTTGCATGCCATATTTAGAATGTTAGGGCATTTGAATGACCATGATTTTCAGGGTACTTTTTTTATCTGATGTTCTCCCACACTTGCATAATACAATGATAATTTGTTTCACCTCTTCCGAGAGCTTGACCTTCTCTTTAACTCTTTTTTTATATCCTAATCTTGACAGAATTGATCATGAATTCTCCAGAGCGAGAGCGCAGTGAGCCAGGGAGCGGGGAGCTGAGTACCTACTTCTCTGAGCTTGAAGAGATCAAACGAACCTCCACCATCATCACTACAGAGATCACCAACGGCGACTCCTCCAGTTTGGAAAGCTCGTTTGAACGTTTAGAGAGCAGAGAGTCATGTTCCTCAGGTATGATCTTTTCTTTAAAGTGACTTGGTAACATTGTTGAAGGTTGATGAAAAAACTGTGTGAAATGTTACTTATTTTATATTCCTTCTACTGTACTAACCCTCTAACATGCAAAAAAATCCTGAACAAATTCTCAAACCACAAGGATATTTATGATTTTCTTTGAAGGTGTCACTGTGCCAGGCACGTAGCCAGGGGTGGTGGTGGGGGGAGTCCCCCCCTCCCCCACAAAAAAAACACCGGCGAGGGAGAGGGGAAACTCCCTCCTCCCTGCACCCACCCTCATAGCACGCTCTGTAAGCGATTCGCTGCTCGCACGCTTTGCGTGCTCACTACCGCCCCCCCCCTAAAATAAAATCCTGGATACGCGCTTGCACTGTGCGACACCTTCTAACGGTAAATTCTCCCAACCATTTTTGAATTTACCAATCCGTTTTTCTATGAAAATAAGACATAAGACAGGCTTTTAAAAATCTTTCAACACTTAATTGTCTGGAATGGTATATAGAGCCAATTCATTGCTTTGTGACGATTTACATTCACTTAAAATGTAATTTAATTGTAATAATATTTTTGGGAGAATATTTTTGGGAGAATAAAAGAATCGATCGGATCAGTTTTCCCCAATTGTTATTATTAATAATGGTCCGTTTTCACTTAAAATTTTCAAATTATTTTTAACTGTACATCTAGCATTGAAGTCACATCTTAGCACCAATGTTTTATACCAAGTCCCTTCAAAGTTCAAACGAGAAGTCCACCCTGATATTAATTTGGTTTTAATGAAAGCAGAAACATGAGAGTAACAGATTTGTGAAAGTTTAAGCAATACCTGATAGGAAAGTTACGTCTTTTTAAAGTTGTCATCAATGAAACACTACTTGGTAACACTGTGGCAAATCTTGTGAGCTCCTCCCTATTTGCTCCGTTCAGAAAATTTCATAAACTTTTATTTGTTCTATACTGGGGTTGTGTAAAAGCGTATTTGCAATATAATAATTTAATTTAGGGTGAAAAAATGATTTAATTTTCTCTTGTTGTTCAGAGCAGCTGGGAGAAGACCTCGCAAGATACGTCACACAGTTGGCATTTTGTGTTTGATTGATCACACCTTCAAAAATCCATAACTTTTTTTCCTTTTGATTGGGATTTTGCTCAAACTTTCACTGACCTGTTTCTCTTATTTTTCTGCTTCTATTAAATCAACTTAATATCAGGGTCGACTTCCCCTTTAAAATCATGGATAGTATTCTGAAAAACTATTTCATTATCTATTTAGAGCCACATGATTGTTTTCACATCCTTGTGCATGACTCCAAATATACATTATCTTTTCTGCTGGTAATACAATGTAATTAGTTATAACATATCACCTTTAGGACAAGTAGTTGGTTGATGTCTGTCTATGTAAAGCTCGCTTCCTAGGTATAGACCAGTAGTTCCGTGCTAATTGCAGTTTTTGTTTCGCCTGCGTAGCAAAAAAGCGAGACATACGGTAGGCGCCGCTTTTTCCGGTGATGGCGGCAGCATCAACATCAAAGACTTAACCTAAGGTTAAGTTTTTGAATTTTGGATATAATTTTGAAAGTATAAGTTCTTAGTCAATGAAACTTGGACTATAGGGTTATCAAGTATCCCCAATCATGTGAGTAGTATTTCTGGTCACTAAGTTAAGGTCAAAGGTCATTTTAGGTCAACAAACTTAGACTTTGTTGTGGCATCAACATCAAGATTTTGAATTTTTTATCATATTTTCAAAATTGATTGTTCAAATTTCATGAAACTTGTACCCAAGGGCTTTCAAGTATCACAAATCATATGACACTAAATCCAGGTCCCAAGGTCAAAGGTTTTCACAACTAAATATGAGAATCAATAATTTTTTTAATTAATTTGTTCATATTTTATTCAAGTTATCGATCGTGGTACATTTAATTTTAAACAATTCTTCTGATGATTCTTAGTCAATATTCAATTCAAAATGTGATTATATTTAGAGGATTTCATTTCTTGGGTCCAGCTAATGGGCCACCCTGCCTATAAATAATGTCCCAACCTCAATTTTTCATCATATCGAATTGCGTATTGCAGGCGAGACCGCCGAGAGCGTTTTCCTTGTTTACATATGGCGTTTGAAATTATTTTCACCAACACAAACTTGAACATTGCTTTTAGAACATGGCCCCGGGCGATTTCATGTGCAAGACACTTTTGCAAATTTTACATGTGGTACAGCTGAGAAAAAAAAAGTGTCGGAAAAGTGCTGTGATAAACAATTCAAACTGTGTTTAAACAGTATGCATACAATTTGAATATGTTAGTAAACCCATCTATTGCTTCTAGACAGTTCCTTTCAGTTTCACAATTTAATTGCCTAACCAGTACTCAACTTATCTTGAAACCTGTCCCACAGTAGACAGGTAATCACCAAACCCTTAAGAAAATCGCAGAATAGGCTCATCTTCCTTCCATGTTTCCTTTTCAAACCTTATCAAAAACATTTGAAATCCTGATGATGTTGTGTGAAGTGTTTGGGGAGCTGTGTGAACTTTTCCAGTATTCCATTAAAAGGGCAAGTCCACTCCAAAAGTAACTTACTTACACTGTATAATAGAAGCAGAAAAGGTTTGAGCAAAATCAGATAACAAATAAGAAAGTTATGAATTTTCAATGGAATGAAAAACTTAGAAAATCACAAGACACACTGACCACTCATTCATAAGTCTATGACGTCATTGCCTCACTACCCACTAAGCGTTTTCTTTATATTTATATTAATTTACCAATTTCCCCCCGTGGATCTTATTTCCTCACACCAGCATCCAAGTCATATGTCAGTAATATGTTTTTGTGTGGATGCGTGCACTATTTTTTTCAGTTAAATCATAAAAAAATGTGAATTATGATAAACTATTTATATAAAAATTAATGATTATGATATATAATATTCAGAAAATAGTATCAATTCTTCAAAGTCTATAAAAGATTTTGTGTATTATCATGCATGCAATATGGTACAAATCATATAACATGGGCAAAGGCTTGGGGAAATAATGGGATAAAATTATACAAAGCCATTGACAAATAGTGAGGACATGACGTCACAAACTGATAACCAAACTGGCAGTTTTTGTGTAGTAATTTCCAAAGTTCCATAGTTTTGTTATACTTTTCAGTTATTCATTACTTCCTTATTACTTTTATTATTTGATTGATTTTACTCAAATTTGTTTTGCTCTGCTTCTCTTGTTTTTCTGCATCTATTAAAAGCAAATTATTTTTGGAGTGAACTTAAGCCTCCGTCACAAATGCCATTACGAACTGCTACGAACGCCGTAGAAATGATTTTCAAACAATGGAAATTATTTTTAGGAGACAATGGAAAAACAGAGATTCGTACAAAATTATCGTTTATACGAATTACGAACCTTTATGACCATAGCTTAAGCCTAATAAGAGTAAGAATATTCCTGTGTCCATTCCTAATAAAAGTGTTCCTATTTTGTAGGATGTGAAAGGCAAGCCGCATGGTAATCAATAATGTCTGGATTGTAATTGATTAGGTTAACAGTTCCTGGACAATAGAGTCCTGTGGCTAATCTCATCATTAGTGAACAAAAGGGTGCTTTTGAACACCTTTATCAATAGATTGATGGGACTTACATGTACCCATGAATCAGATTTCCTTGACTGCTACTAGTGATCTTTTAAACCGTCATCAGTAGACGAATGATGTTTTTAATAGTGAATGATACTCAACACCTAAAGCAATGTACTTGAGATTTTTGACACCTTTATCAATTTATGAATAATACTTAACACTTATGCTTATGTTACTCTAACACCTTGAGCTTTTGATACTTGAACACCTTTATGAATAGATGAATGAGACTTTCTCATGAAGCAGATTACAGTGACTGCTACTTGTGATCTTTTAACACCTTTATCAGTAGATGAATGAGATTATTGTGAATGCTACTCAACACAAGATTTTCGATACCTCTATCAATTAATGAATAATACTTTTACCACCTGATGCTTAGGATACTTTGACACCTTGTGCTTTTTAAACTTGAACACCTTTATCAATAGATGACTAACACTTATCAGATTACAGTGACTGAAACTTAACACCTAACTGAAGTACACTTGCCCCTAATAATCTCTAAAGATTTAAAGTGACAGACTGGATAATCAGAGGGCTTTGTAGTTCAACACGGGTGACTACAAAAGTTGGAACAATTTTTGATTAGTTCAGTCGCGTCAAATCAAAGTCCACAATGAACAGTATTATTGCTATTGTTCAATAAAACTTAAATGACAGAAGGTCTCTGACCGCACACAATACAAAAAACATGTCTTATCAGACAATCACTATCTCACATGCAATAAAAATGACTTTGTCTATTACACTTTAAAGATGCTGTAGACATAGGGCGCGTTTATCTAGGCTTGCCACTAGATATCGAACCCCACTATCGAACCCACTATCGAACACCACTATACGATCGTGATTCGTGGGATGTCGCGTTTATCGACTCTTCACGATTCACAATAAAGGCCTTGTCTCTTTGCAGCTGCTCAGCGCCGTTTGACCCGGGAAGCAGACAGTTTCTCGGAGGTCAACTACACACACATTCTTACACAGCACATGGCGTGCACTAGCCTCCGAACCGGAAATTAACCGTGGGAGGTCCGATTTGGATGTGAGGTACAAAACAGCTTTGCGTTTATCTACAGCTAAATTTGCCAGAAAGACGTTTGAGAAACCTGATTTTAGCCAAAAATTTCCTAGATAAACGCAACCATATACAGTTTGTATGTAGGTATGATGGTTACGAGTTCATTCTTCAGAAGATCTCACTAATATTTTTGCCAGTTTCTGCTAAACGCGACCTTACTTTCAGCACAAGATAATTAGCATTAAAATGCACATAACTTCAAATATGTGTATATATTTGATACACAACTACTGAAGTTAGACAGTTACAATCCGCTTTGTCCTGTTTATAAGTCGATAAAGAGAGAAATCCCTTTATTTTTTATTGGTATAAAATGTATAGATTTATTGGTATAAAATGTACAGTATAGAGCAGTTAAAACCTTAAAAACAAGTTTGATTCAAAATTATTTTGTGGCATGCACACATGCTAACAACCAATGGCACGCCGATAGTTTTACCTTGCTTTAGGGACTATCATTTATCTGCAAATGTTATAGTATTTTTCTTGAGCTGTGAGAATTAAAGTACTCTCACTCCACTCACCATAGTTTGGTGACATCTACGTTTCCTTGACAACCAGTATCTATAGTAACTCTCCATTATGATTGAGAGACCTTCAGTCAAGCAATACTCCAGAAAGTTAAAGACCAGTTATAGTCATGCGATTGCATTGTGAAAGAAACGTTGTGGAATCGATCAGAAAAGGTTGATCATCTACATGTAGCATCTAGCATCTTCTCTAACATATTCTTTCACATGATTGGTAATGAGAGCCTCCATTTCATTTTTTGAAATTGGGGCATTTCCAATACTGGTCTTTACCTTTGTATATCAAAATACATGAATGTTCTCTGTCATATTAAGGTGAGTATTACAAAGAGTTCATCCTTATTCTTCTTCACCAGTGAATCAGTCATAATATGAGATTGAAATTGCCTGGGATCAGTCTCTTCAGTGTGTTTGTTGCACACTGTGTGGTAATGGTTAGAGCCTTTAAAAAATGTACAGAAGCAAGTGATGCCTTTTTAGGGGATGAAGGGCTTCAGTTAAGTGAGAAGTATGTTATTTAATACCCTTCTGGCTCAACACAGACAATATGTGGAGTTTTGGTTCATGAAAAGCTCATCACTTGAAATCATGGAATTAGGAATTTCTAAAATACAAGGGGGGAAAATGCAACTTTAGATGGCCCTGGGATGATATCTAAAAATGAAGTACTTGTCCAGGAATTTACATCTCAGGGTAATCATGTTTTAGTTCTCATTTGCTCACGATCCTCTCAAAAAAATAACACGTCCAGAAGAATGATATTAATTTTTTTCTGGGGGGGGGGCAAGACACTTTTGCAAATTTTACATGTGGTACAGCTGAGAAAAAAAAAGTGTNAGTCGAGGGGACTTTCTGGGGTGGAGGGGGCGGGGGCTTGCATACATTTTCTACATGTGCCTCACAATTTTCTGTAGCTGTAAATTTAAAACTATCCAACAAATTTCCACTTTTTTTTGCTTTTTAAACCTGTGTGCATGATGCGATAATGGAGTCATGACGCCACAAATATCACCCAGATATTCATGAGAAAGAGCTGATTAGTATTGATCTTACTTTTCAACGTACACCCTGTACGAATATGTAAAATGATTTACAATTGACATTGATTGACATTTTGTTAAAACACAATCATCCTTGCTGTTTGCATCATATCAATCCATTCACAATTACCGGTATGCCATTCACATAGCATGGAGAATGCCTAGTTTGAGCTTTGGAAGGTTGACAGGTGGTTTCGAGGTGTCGTGGTCGAGTGGATACGTCAATGGACTGTTGATCTCAAGGTCCACGGTTCGAGTCCCGCCACGGCATTAATGTCCTTTGGCAAGACGTTGATCTACATTTGCCACACTCAACCCAGGTGATGTTAATGGGTACCTTGCAGGAATTAATTCCTTGAAATGCTAGAGCGCCACAATGGCAACACAGCTAAAGCCAAGGTAATAATCTCCAAGTTTGGAAGCGCTTAGTGATTGTAATAAGC
Source organism: Hemicentrotus pulcherrimus (assembly GCA_003118195.1). Taxonomy (NCBI): domain Eukaryota; kingdom Metazoa; phylum Echinodermata; class Echinoidea; order Camarodonta; family Strongylocentrotidae; genus Hemicentrotus; species Hemicentrotus pulcherrimus. Next base: position 158,890 of record BEXV01000327.1, on the reverse strand, counting down.
GCAATATAAAAACTGTGTATTATTATTGTTATTATTATTATGGGTAGTCACTTCCTCCTGAGCTGCATTTACACTGCAAGCAAAAAATCATCAATTTTTATACAATCAAATTCTTCAACACATATTTCAACACGACGAAAAAACAAAATCTTAAAATCTACAAATATATGCTATTCCTTTCCTGTCTGTCTTTTGGCCCCATTTGAAATTATTAGATATCTAAATTTCTTTCCTCTCCATGTTACACTGAGTGTATATAAATATAAATACAAGGTATCGGTTTCTTTGTATATTCAGTCTTTTGAATCCTGTTGCGTGATGTACACGTACATGTATCTTCTTTCTGCCATTCGGGTAAAGAATTATTTCTGCTACTCTGGTTGAATCTGAGTTACCATGGCAACAGAATTCAGAAAGCCAAGAAATTGTCATTGAATAGCAAGCATTGTAATGACTCTACATCTCAAGGCTCTAATGCAAGGTGTGCGTAATGGGTGTGTCTACACGTACCAGTACTTAATTCGCACATTAGAAATAGAAATGGAAGGTCGATATGGATTGAATCTGGCAGTGTGACCCACAAATATGCCGTAAAAGCTTTCGTTGTGTTCTACGTGATCTTTTCTGGAAATGGTCAAACAAGATTTATATGCAGGTAATATCATTGTAAACAATCAGAGTTTTCATGTGACATTTGCCTGACAAATTATATTTTACATTACATCTTCCACCACCGAAAGTCAACATTGCCATAAAGAGCTTTTAACCATTTACTACCGCATTCTTTCATTACTATAGTTTTGATACTGGAACCAGCTGGTTTCCATATGCAATGGGTTAGCACATCAACTTACATGTACATATAATAAACACCTTTCTGGCACTTAACAAATGACATTTAATATGATCAACATTAAGAATACTTGAAGTTCTCCTTATTTGAGTGATGATAAATGCAATCTCTGTCATTGTATGTTCTGAAAGAACTTAAAAAATGCACATGTAGAACGTTGGAAAAGTTTTAATCCATTTTCAGGGCAAACAGGAAAGAAATGATGGATAAAACATGAGGAACTCTTAGGGTTATTTATGTCAGAGACAATAAACAAAACACTTCCTTGAATTTATTCAATTTTTATTTTATTTTAAGACATGAAGTTGTTTTAAATTTGTACCGGTAATTGTTTTATTTTGTATGTTGGTAAAAAATGGTCCTTACGATTGATTTGTTAATTCTTGACTGTTCCCTTTAACGCAATATTGTACAACAAAGACAGTATAAAACATGCATTGAAATTACTTCACAGGATCAATTCTATATAGTAGCCTTGATTTATTGCAGTTCTTAGACATGATGAACAACCGATTACAAGTTTGTTAACCACTGGTTTCACTTCTAATGACAAAAGTAGGACTGTTCACACACACAGAAATTTAGTCAGATTAAATCAATTTTTGAACTATGACCAGAATATATCACTTTTTGATGTGAAAACAAAAATCTATGAATACTATTATGACAGATCTTTGTTCTTTGATCTTTTATAAAACAAGCCTTTGCCTGAAAAGTAAAAATGGAAATACACGTAGAAGTTGGGCCAAGAGTAAATAGATTGAATATTTTAAAGTTAATTAATCTACTAATCTACTACATTTCTATGTAGGTTAATCCTTATCTTTGTGAGCTTAAAAAACAAGGTTGTGCTTTAGCCTATTTGCATTGGTCAGTTTGCAAAGTCAGTGACATCTTTAAAGGGCAAGCCAACACTTGTTAACTAATAGCAAAAGTTCGAAATTTGTGGGACCAATAATATAACGAGTGTTATGGATGTTTGAAGTATGAAATCCCTTTACCTAGATGCGAATCTCAAACTGGCAATTTTGTTGATAGATTGTGACATAGGTCACTGACAACTCTCCCATTTGGTGTGTACAAAAATATAATTACCGTTCTGTTTTTTTTCTCCAAAATGCCTGGTCCTCTGAAAAGTAAAGACCCTCTCAAGTCATACATTTTGGAAAAGGTCTTTTAAAAAAAAATTGTTTTCTTCTTTCTCCTTTTCTGTCATATTTCGTTCAGACATTCACCAGTATGCTTCTCTGATATTTCTGCCTTCTTTTAGAGTTGTTTGCTAGTATTTAAATGTTGGATTCCCCTGTAAGAGTTCGATTGGAGATCCAGCAATAATTATTAAGACCATGGAATTGAACTAATTGAACTAATTCTTAGTATGCTATACGCCATGTGTGTGTATTAAAAAATGTTCCCTGTTTTCATCAATTACCACAATAATGAGTCTCTTTAAAACAGACAGACAGGTTGACAGATTGTAATTAGTGTTTAATACTGTTAGCACCGTGGAAGCCTCACTTGTATTGATTACACAATGCCTAATTATGGATTTCTTCAACCGAACGACTGTTCACAGAGTATGTATTAAAGGTTTCTGACTGTACAGAGCACAATAATATATTTTTCAAGATACACCAAGGTCCAGATATTACTGGAAGCATGATTACAAGTTAATGGAGAGGGTCAAAGAACCCATTATTATTATTATAATCATTATTGTTTGAAAATACTCCTCCTTTAGAATTTTAAAATTCCTTCTACTCCAGTCTGAATAAACAATGTAATTATTAATAAAAGAAACAATCTGTATTTACCCTGGCACTACACATTGCTCACTTCTGTTTCAGACATGTTTTAAATCCTGTTGGTAAAACTTCTTGTACTTGGTAAAAACTCAACTACACTATTAAGGCCTTGAACAAAAATACAATACACATGTTAACAATTATAATAAACAATAATTACCATGTAAACACTTAGAAACATACATGTAGTATTAGGTGCTATACAAATATGACTATTATTATTACTATTACTATTATGTAAACTATTATGTAATCCTTTGAGTGCTATAACAAAGGGATGTATTTGAGATGATTGTTGATATATTCCCATTGATCCATTCTGGGTGATTGAACTCAAAACACAGCAGGAGGCTGATTTATTAGAATGACATCATGGATGTTAATTGTTCTATTTACATGTTGTGGATGTAGTAGTTATAAAGCAAAGTACAATAAAATCATCAATAGGACTCTTGTAGCATTAGCATTAGCATCTAGGCGCATCTGTACTAAAAAACAGACATTATGTTATGAAATGTTGATCAGATATTGGGTCTAATTCATGATCTTTACATGGGTGAATTCATTTTTCTTCTTCAAAGAATTAGCTGATTTCATTAACAAAAAATAACCTCTACAGTTTTTAAATTTTACAAACATGATTGAGATTTTAATATATTTATATCCAAAAAGTGGCAGTATGTAAAGCTAACTGTTGCTTTCAAATATTGAACTCTCTTCTTGCATGTAACTGTCTTTTGTAAACTCTGAAAATTTCGCAAATCAAAAGTAAAATCAATATCACCCAGTGATGTTAGTCATGAATTGTCAAGATCAGTGCATATGCTATTATCTACTTATCAAAGTCCCCTTTTTACTAATTACCCTATTCATACATATACAGGGACTAAGCCTTGTTATACAGTCAGAGCTGAATTAAGGGCGTTGCTTTATCATGAATAAGATCTTTATAATATACCTGTTGTTGCTAGGCAACAAGCGGCCTTGCTGATGAAGATGGTTACTGGAATTCAATTACTTCTCTATTTTGACATGTGCTGCAATAATATTTGCCATCTAGTCGATCCAAAGTAACAGACCTGCTGATGTAAATTAGCAAGCTTGAGCAATGAACTGAACTATTACAAAATGATAGCAATATTTCCAGTTCTAATAGTATGTATGTGTGCATGTATAATCTTGATTTCTCAGCCCATATTGTAAGAAATTAAAATATTTGTGTTGCAATGATATGTACTCTCTGATAGAGGCATGTACATGTAAGTTAAAAATGATAAAGATTTCGTCAATTCTTATTACAGGTCCTTTTTATGTATGGTTATCGTTGTCACATAGTTTTTATCCTTTGAAATTTAGACATTAGGGAATGCAGTTGAATAAAAACAAGATTCATGAATGTTAATTAATAACATTCAAGAAAAATTATGCTGACTTTTATCACAATAAAATTCATCCTTACCATTTATGATATGGATTTCAATTTTTAAACTGCATTCTCTTATTACAAAAATATTGGATTATTCATCATTCTGTAATTGTCCCCCAAATCCATCCTTTTTTAATACATAATTCTACTCAGTGTTTGCTTCCTTTAGCATCTCAATGTTAATGTTACATTTTAATGATTTGGCATCATGTGAAATATAACTTTTGAACAGACATTTGAAATGATGGAGACGAGGTAGAACAGGGCTTCACACTTACTTTTTTTCTTTCCACTTACTTTTTTTCTTTCCACAAGACATCCAAATCGAAATTTGTAGGTTACAGTATGTATGCAATGGCCCCTGTTTTTTAAATATTTTTTAAATTTTGGGGGTCCAGAGTTACAGTTTGTGAGCCAATGTGCACCAGACCATTGTCAGTGTCTACGCCCTAGCTGGAGCATACCCTAATTTGAAGGGGAAGTCCGCCCTGATATTAATTTAGTTTTATTAAGATTTTCAAAAATAATAGGAACAAATCAGTGAAAGTATGAGCATCATCCTACCTATTAAAAATAGGAAAGTTATGAATTTTTGAAGTTGTCATCAGTGAAACACAAATTAGCAACACTGTGACTTATCTCCTGAGCCCCTCTCTAATTTGCTATGTACATCAAATTTCACGAACTTTCACTTTTTAAGTTATTAATCACACCATTAAAAAATCATTACTTTCTTAATACTTTAAATCAGTTTTTGCTCAAAAATTTCTCTCACCTGTTTCTCTACTTTTATTTAAACCAACTTCAAATCAGGGTGGACTTTCCTTTGAAGTTTTGATAGGCAGGTACAAGATGTCGCTGAGTAGACAAACATTTTCTGTCTTATTAAGATACTTGATGTAATTTCATCTAACGTTTCATTCTACGTGTTTTTCTTCCTTTTTTTCTTTACTACAGAAGGAGAAGCTGAGGTGCTATGGTTACACGAGATTGGCTTGGAGAACCTGGCAGTCGCATCAAAGAGTAAGATTTATTTAGCAACTAGAGAAAGACAACACCCAAATTTACATTTTTCCGTGGGAAAATTTGAGCCTTGTTGAAAAACTTGCATTTCAAATTCATAACTCTTATATTCTCAGAGACAACTCTAGTTTTATGCAATAATGCCAGACAGCCATTTTTACACCATGATATATTACCATCTTATAAAACTATACCTTCAGACACAGGAGGAGGGGTTTTTGCTGCTGTCAACTGCAATAGTAGGGTCCATGGTAGTAGAGAGGTGGTAGTAATGAGGTTAATCCCTCAAATTTATGTCTGCCAATAAACAAGTCTGCCCTTTACTGTGCTGTTTATAGAGCATACATGTAGATCTTATCAAGGATTGTCATTTTCTAGAGGATCTGATCAGATAAGGTTTTCCTTTTCTTATGGGCAACATTACAAATTTTCTGCGACTGTCAATTTTGTTCAAGGTTTGTGTAAAATGAAATGGTGTGGATGATATTGCCTGTTTGGAGCCAGAAGGATGATAACTTATTAACTTAATCGTAATCCTAATCTTAATCTTAAACACAAATTTAATGCCCATCTGGCTCTGAATAGGTGATACCATGTAATGCTGCACAGATTTTTCCCTTTATGGAATAGTAAAGCCCAATTACCGGTATTACTAAATGAGGAGAAACGTAGATCCAGGTTCTGCACATGTATGTGTTGCCATTTTAAGGATTGTAGTGACTAATGTCCTGAGAAAAAAAAGTGACATCCACTAAACCATTACTGGGCCAGAGCAGAAAAAAAAACATCTTGGTGTTTCTCCTGTCTTCTGTTTTGTATTCACTTGCATTTTAATTCTGTTTTTGATGAATGTTGTTCAATTTAAATTATTCAATGTACCGTACCACATTCATGTTCAGCCTCCTCTAATTTCCTCTTCACGGAATGGTCAATCATTGATGAACATCATGTGCCTTCAAAAGTGCAAATCTTTAGAGCAATTACCAGTGAAAGATAATGCATTAACATTCTTTTGAGATAGTAATATCTGCCACTTAGTTACAAGGAAAAGATGATTCTGAATCTAATGCTGCTAATAGGTCTCAGATGTACAGTTTTTATCTACCCGTATATTTACTTTCTCAAGATTACAAGACTTGTAACAATAAAGGAAGCACATTGTAAATGTTACATATGTATTTGCAGATTTGTATTCGCCTTCATATAAAGATTTTTAGGTTTTTACAGAAATACATGTTTTCTGTAGGTCTTTTCCACAGTGAATTGGTATTCACAGAATTGAAATGAATTTATTCACCACTTTAATAACAAATGCAAAGTCAAAGAATACAATCGAAAGCTTTCAGGAACGCTGTGTGGTACCTATAGGATGCATGTACAATGTAGCTATGACGTATCAGTGAAAATAGAGAAAAATTTCACACTTGCCATTTTGCAATTTTTATGTGTATTTATGGTATACAGTTGTCCCCTTCATACCGGTACTCTGTTTTTAATTTACATTAATGATCTTATACATTCTTCTAAAAACAACATTGTTACTATTATTTGTGACAAGTTCACAAGCGCAAATCAGCGCATCAACTGCACCTCGATGTTAAATGAAAGTCCTTCCCGCTTCCCACCTGGGTTTTTTATTTTTTTTAAATAATTCTAATCGTTTAACCGAAAACCGTCCAGTTTTGACTGGCAGTTAAATGGAATTGGAGATACATGTATCTGTGATGTTACAGCACTAATAGGGACTTATAGATTTGCATGACGACATCTTGGACGTGTGACGTCCTGCCTTAAAAGGACGTCATGCGTAGCAGTCCACGCAAATCTAAAAGTCCCTATTGTCTCTGTGTGAGGACTACATCATTCTCTTTAATATTCTAATAAGCTTAGGCAAAGACAATAGAGTGGTGAAGTGTGACGTCATCCAAAATCAAATTTTAGAATTTCTCAATTTTTTCTTCATTTTCCGAAAGAGGATCAAAAATAATGTCAAAAAGTCGAAAATCAATTGAATATATTAAGCATTGGCTGAGATATGACCATCTGAATAAAACTATTGCCTATAGGAATGCAGTGTTACATGTAAATGCTCTGGCTTCTAACCATTAGGAGTCACCTTGAAAATGCTCTATAAAACCAATTCCCACTGTCTGTTCTTTCTGACTGCTTTTATAGAGGGCCGGGGTCTGGACAATGAATTGTGGGAGAACGCCACGTCCACGCTGACGAAAAGCCAGGCAGCGGCAGTGAGGAAACGGGTGGACCGTGTGAATGAGACTTACAAGCAGAGGCTGCTGGCCGCAAGGGATGCCAAGACGCGCAAGCCTGATGTCCGGGACATCTTTCCACCCCAGGATCCCAGGACTGAGGTAAAAGAAATGGTGATAAAGAAGATTAATATTAAAAACACAATTTCAAGAATATATACCCCCCCCCCCTTGAGGTGATTACTTTTTTCTTTCTCTCTTTTTGTTCTCCTTTTAAAAATTGCTTCAGAAAAATCCTGATTATTGCCCCCCCCCCCCCCCCTCTTATACATAATTGTAAACCTTTCCCCCCTGATAATAAGAATGAGAAAAACTTGAATTTTGATGTTGATGGGTTACATATAGTATTACAGCTGAAATTGACTTCATACATCAAATACCTTTTGGATTGGATGGTATTAGCTACATGTATTGTACTCATTTACAGGGCTTACTTTTATAAGGGAACAATCCTAAAGGAATAGAAGAAGAAAATCATCTTTTCAGCTGAATTACATATCTTTTCACGGAACAAGCATGCAGCGCGCAGCTACCAGACAGCCTTAATAAGCTTCTCCCAACCATGAGAGGAAGCAATTAATTTACTCTAGTCTAATCCCACGAGGACAGGTAGCTGTCAATCAAAGGTTTCTGAGCTAGTTAGTGGCAAGGGGTAAAGTCTCGTCGCTATTTGTAAGGGAGTCTGAAAGTTAATTTGATTATTTAATGTTTGATCTCTTCAGCTCGATGGTTGTCATGAAAGTCATCATATGGAATCATTCCTTTGTTCATACAAGGTTAATGATGTACATGATTAATTAAAATTATGATTAATAGATATGATAGTTTGTATAATTATAATTCCTGGGCGTTTTAACAAACCCTGAAATCTGTCATGTATTAATGTAAGGATTCATGGGTTCATGATATCGACTACAAATTGTTACGACCATCAAAGTAATGATCACCAACATCATCATCATTATTAAGATCATTATCAAGATCATTATCAAGATCATTATCATTACTGCTGCTAATGTTTATAGATGAAATACAAATACAGAAAGATGGAAAGAGAGGGAGGCACGCTAAGGAAGGAGTGGAAAATGAGATTGTGAGCTGGATAAGAAAAAAGATCTTGACTTACAGACTCACACGTTGCATTATACACAGACAAAACCTCACGAATTGAGAAAATGAATAAAATCGTATCTATACAGGCAACTATGCATCGTGGACACAGAATTCTTTATTTGCTCTTTGCTACCAGTAACATTTCATTGTTGTCCCAAGGGCAATTTAACAGTCATTCATTATTTTCTGCATCAGGAGCATTTACACTGCAATCAAAATCCCTTGGTTTTTCTCACATTCTGGACTTTTATCTGAACTTTGTAGGCCACTACTACCCATACAAATGACAAAAAACCCAAGTAAAAAGAAAACACCTAGAGTGTTTTTTCCGAATTCATGACAAAACTCTGCCGGTTTTTTGCATCATAAATGGTTGCTTCTTTAAGTTTACACACAGGTGAATTCTTCCGGTTTTCACCCAGGCCACTCTCCTCATTTCTGCAAAGTTCCACGCTTTTGCATACATAGCTTGACAAACCTTGCATGCACACTACTATGACACTACTCACTCCCTAAAACTTGAATGTTTTGATGGCAATAAAACACCAAAATTTTTATAAAGATCCTTCAGGTAGTATGTAAAAACGTACGGTAGATAACATGGTTTTCTGCAGTGTGAATGAAACTATTTCTGCAGTGTGAATGAAACTATTGTCTGAGCTATATTCTCTTGGTTGGGGACTCCAGGAAATTTCATTACGTGAGAATTGATGACCCTTACTGGAATTTAGGAAACTGAATTAGTCCCTGTCCTATTTCTCTAATTAGGGGTTACTTGTCAGGTATGGTCATGTGTAGAGGTTTGATGTGCTCATATGCACAGCATTGATGTATAGCTTGGTAATTATTAAGTGGTATTCCAGATCGTTATCTAGTTGATATCGGATTACAGAGTACTATAGAGATCATTAAAGTGTTGAGAGATGGGGGAAAATTGTATGAAAATAGAATTCTAGTGAAAACCAACAGAGTTCACTGATTTTGACAAACAACTGTAGTCAATAGATCTTGGATATCTATCAAATGGAGAATAATCTTTTGCAGACTTAAAGCCTTCATATACTGTTGGAATTATTTTTTCTCATCTCTGTTGTACATGTCAATAATTGGGACAGTATTGTTTCTTTTTCATAGATAAAGTGTATATCTTCTCATTACTCTTCAAATTGATCAACAAAGTTCTGAGAAAACTTCTATTAAGAATAAACCATATTCTCATATTCACCTCATGAAAAGAGGTTTAAACAAATCATGGGCAACAGTGTACATAAATACACCTCAAAAATGCCCCTTATAATAGATACTATAATTTATATCTATAGATAGACACCATAAATGATGATCAAGAGAACGTTAATGCTATAAACCCTACAGTTTTTATTAGGTCAGGGACTTTATGATCTATAAGTAGGATATTTACCACCTTGAGGAGTACCACCCCCCCCCCCATATTTTCCCCTCTTTAAATATCACCCATCATCACCAGAACTGCATTCTCCCCTTCCCCAAGAAATTATACAAATGTACCAACAGAAATAATTCATGGCCGGGAAGTAGCTGTCTTGCTGGTAATTCATCTTCATCATTGTTATGCGTCCATTTCTCCCACGCTTTTCGTTTCCCTTATGGCCGTTCTCCAAGCCTTCAGGGGG
>BEXV01000327.1:89453-140570 GCA_003118195.1 Hemicentrotus pulcherrimus | reverse complement strand
CCCCCCCCCCCCCCCAAGGATTTTTTTTTTTAAATTCTAGAAAATTCATCACTTTGAACAAGACTTTTGATTAACTTTTTTTTCCAGGCACTCTTGTGTATCATGACCATGACTTGCATTACTTGACAAACTTACTTTTGCACACAGGTACACTGTACCCCTCCCCCTTTCCCTCTTCCCCCTTCAGAGTACATAATCCCCATATATATGGCACCCATAATCTGCAAATCACACCTTCCCCAATTGAGTTAAATACCTGGATATTGTGTGTCTTTCCTTTCTTTCATTTTAACATGAGGATGCTCTAATTTTCACTTGTTTCAAACAGGATTGGAATATGAATATAATGCCCTTTAGAATCTGAAGAAGAAAGAATTATTTTGTACATGTTTACGTCTTTTTTTTAGCGACTATCTTGTATCTTGCCCTAAGCCCTGAGCACTTCTGCCATTCATGCAGAGTTTTGGAAAGTACAATTTTGTATTTTCTTTGCCCAAAGTGAGGGCAAGCAGGAGTATGGGCTACCTTCATGCACAGTCGTGAATACAGTCACCGATCCTGTCTTTGAAGTATGCCAAACTTTTTTAGATAGACAAGAGTTAGATGTAGAGAGAGAGAGAGGGAGAAGGAGAGAGGGAGAGAGAAAATAAAAGGGAGAGATGTAGAGAGAAAAAAAAAGAGAGGAGGAGGATGCAAAAAGTACCTTAATAGGCCGAAAATTTGCTCAGATCAAGGCAGATGCGTTTTAGATTTGGAACAGTGATGAGAGTGGACATGAAGATGAAGCAATTTCCCTCAAGTTATACACTCACCAAGTAATTTCCTCTTGTCTCGAGGCTAGAAGTTAGTGGAGGAGATGGGTGAAGAGAGGAAAATGAAGGGCAGTGGGTTTTATATATTTTTTGTTTTCTTAAAGGGATTGGGTATCTTTGCTTCAGATTATAAACAACATCATGGCTTTAGCTCATGCTGCAATTATAATTACATGAATAAACCTTAAGGTCAGTCAGGAATCCCATGACTTTTACCAGCCGATCGCCCGTCTGATTATCAAGATATTTATGATTCAAATTCGAAATTTCAAAAACTGTTTTCCCCACGGTTTATTATAACACTACAGTCTATTGGGAAAAATGAGTATGGTAAAACCGATCACTCAAAGAATTTTTACTTTTTTTGAGGCACTTCATGATCAATTTGAAGCGCAATTTAATCAAAGGCTTCAATACACCTTATCCCAGACACTGATAACACGTAGGGTGATGCATCTCAACTGGAAACATTGGTAAACAACGCCTTTAAATTAAAAAATTCTATATTATTGCGTTTTACATGTGATGTTTGAATTGTACATACAGGGCCCCTTGGAAGATCAATATCTCAATATTGAAAGGGCTGTCCTGTATAACGAAGTCTGAAATAAACATGTATTTAGGGGATGACCCCTTTATACAGGTTCCCGGGTCCTAGAATTGAGGAGAACTTCTCCGTTCAGAACTCTTGCACTTCCAATCTTCCAATAGCCTTATACGACTATAGGAAATTTATACAGCACTTGTGTAAAGAAATATATCAATATCACTGTGTAGTGTACCGCCTAGAAAGCAACACCGTATAGAGAAATGTCATATCTAGAATTTTTTTGAAGAGGTGAATTGACATGACGGCTGGCCAATGATCAGTGCATGCTCCTAATATGCCCCATCCAGTTGTATGATTTTCGTTCTGGCTAGAACGTGATTCTTCATCAAATTTTTGTTCGAAAAGATGCGCATAAATGCATTTTGCCATGCATTATTTTTTATATGACGTACAGACTAGGAAAAAAAAGTAATTTATTATAGCTACATGTATACAATTCTCATATAGAAATACAGTCAAATCTGCTTTAGCGACCACCTGTATAGAAAGATCACCTGTCTACAACAACCACATTTTGATGTTTCCCTTAAAAATGGTTTCTCATTGAAACATGTACCAAAGGAACATGTACATAAAGACCAAATTCTTTTCTCAACTCCTTCGGGTGGTCTTTATAGACAGGTTTTAACTGCACAATGAATTCTACTTGTGTAAATGCTTATAAAGACCACCTGCCTATAAAAACAACTTTTCTTGTCTCCCTTGGGTGGTCTTTATAGACAGGTTTCACTGTACAATGAATTCTGCTGGTGTGAACGCGGGTAAGACCTAGCTCTCCCTGTCCTCTCAACCCATGTCACCTGACCAGGTACCCCCCCTCCTACCTCATCACCGTTGGGGGTAAGCTCAACTTATCATCCACCAATCAACACGCAGTATTCTCTATAGGGTTGCTTCCTTCCACAGTTACGAGCTGTCAGTCAATCTAGTCTAGCCCCTCTAAACTTATCAGACCCAAGTCCTCTTGCAACTCAACGCCCTATTCTATTCAAATGTTTACCCTGATGCTGGGCTTGATCTTTTGTTCAAAATCAGGTTCACCAAAGGAAGTCGGTTTGAGGTCTTCGCTTTCCATCAATAGGGACTTTTAGATTTGCACAACGACAACGTGGATTGTTTCAATCGACGTCCTTTTAATGCACTGCCTTATGGACGTCGCACGTATCAGTTCACGCAAATCTAAAAGTCCCTAATTAACTTGATCTAAGACCCCCTTTTTTTTTTAAAGGTTTTTCTGAATGAGTAGAATATGGACCCAAGAATTAATGATGTCCAAATTACATAATTGACAATCGAGTTGCGCTAAATATTTGGTTTTGTGTTTTAGTGCAACGTTTCATGAAAGGGCCCCCTTTAGTACGGACTTTTACCAGGGTTCAAAATGGGTGACACAATGTATTAGAGATGTAAAACCGGAAACATTTGGCCATTTGCTATTCTTGATATTGTGAATATGTTATGATACAATGTACAACAAGTTGTACACTAAAATGCTTTGCAAATGTTGTAGACTACCCTAAACCCCCTCACAAAATAACCCCGGAACTGTACCATCCCTGAACATGTAATAAGTGCCATGCATCTTGAACAGCAACTTTTGGTGTTTGTACAGTCTCTTAGCTTCAAGCTGCGGTAATAGGATTTAATATCTGCTTAATGTCATTTAAGACAAACCTAAAATGTTGTTGGCAGTAAGGCTGTGTTTTTTTATAGTTTTTTTAAATTTTTTTTAATTTTTGGATTTTTGGATTTTTTAGGATTTTTTTTGCCACCACCATACCACTGGAGCAAGTATCCCAGGTCTGTCGCCGAAAACGCATGCAATTTTACTTCAAGTTTAAGTTGAAGGCGCCGATTTAATAATGATAATAACAGTAAACAGTGCTGTTTTAAAAACCAAAGATGGCAGAATAATCCATTTTCCTCCGAGTCCAAACAAAAATCCAGACATTTGGTCCCAGTTTCTGAGTGATGAGTTTGACAGTGCTTGAGTTGGGAAACATTTTTACAGATGGTACCATGCCAGCGGCCGTCGCTCTCCTTGGCACGGGTAAGCGTCGGCCTGGACAGTGCCAGGTGACCGGGATTTTTTTTTTTGCGGACGAATATTCGAGTACGAGAAATCTTACTCTAGTAGTTGTCAACAGTACGGGTACTCGAACATTCGACTACTCGTCGCAGCCCTGGTTTGCAGCAGGTGTTGCAAAAAATAGGAGAAAGTAGCATGATCTAGCTTATCTTTTGGTAATATTTTTATAAATCTACACTGTATGTCTGTCAAGGTAATTGATAACATGGGCATTGTTTCACAAAACCTTCATTAGAACAAGTTCACCGACTTCCGTCTTGACACATTTCAATTGGATGCTGGTGAAATTGTACTTATGACGATTTCGTTTTCATTTTCACTTTAGCGGAAAACATTGATTAGAGTCAGAAACTTGTAAACTCCTAACCCTCCACACCTAGATAACCCCCTTTTGGCACTCTGTAGACGATACCATGGGAGTGCTAATTATCTACCAAGTATTAACTTGATACTGCTCAAGACTTGGGTGTTCATGTATTAACGAAAGAGGTCTGCAGGATTTAGGCTAATCCTAATGTGTCATCCATTGCAAACTTTTGCAGGAGAGGGGGTTTGAGTTAGTTCTTGGCTACTGCTCTAGCTGCCATGCAATGAGTGTCTTTCGTTGTCCCCCCTTCTCCCTTTCTGCTCTTGTCTCCTGACTGAAAGGGTTGCAGAGTGATCCAACCCGTCTGTCCAGTGGTGACTAAAAGTGCTTCATCGTGCCACTGCGATCGAGTCAAGGTTTGGCGCTGGAAATACCTCGTGAAGTCGGTCTCTTGCAGTGCGACCACCGAGAGGCACAGTCGATGCTGTCATTCGATCTTTATCAGGAATGAATCTCACATACACGTAGAAGGACATCTTTTTTTTTAGAATTCATAAATCGTTAAATTACTCAGAAATCCTTCATCGAAACTGAAAGACCTTTGTTGGACTAAATCAGGTGCTGCATTATTTCATCGATTTAAGAATCTATGTATTAAGTTGTCTACAAAGTAGTTACCTGTCCCTGCTTTTAGCTCATAGAGTATTCAAAATGGATTAAAAGATGGACAGCACTCGTGTGTGATATATCATCAAGATATTAACGTGGAAATAAAGATACTTTGGTTTTATATTAAAGACTTTCATTATCATCCTATTTTTCTTCTTTCACAAAATTGGGTGTGTTTGAGATCATATCCTGGATGTTTTAAGATCTGCCAATTCAAACCTTGGATTTATTCATAAGGTTGTCATATTAATTCTTGCGTGGTTGGTACTATTTCATCATAATCGAACATTACAGCGCAAGATCCATACTTTTGAGAGTTTCACAGCGTGTCGTCATCGAGGTAGTTGTTCAATCTTCATTAAATGGCTCATTCTCTTTTGAGGACTTCTGAAACCGAAACTTCTCTCAGGTAGTTGGATTATGGGTTTACATAAACACTTGTGAATGTATGACGAGGATTATAAGGAAGTTCATTGAGAAATACTCGACTCATGCCAACGCTCTTAACGATTTCAATCAGTCCTGAGGAACATACAACGCGGTGCAGCTGGTTGGATTTGTAGAGCTGTGTGTCTCACAACTTAATCTTTGGATGGTCGAGAAGCTTACGGGATATTAGAGACCGATCCTGTCGCATTTGAAGTGACGTAGTGTGGATTGCAAGTGGAAAAGAAAAAGATTATTTGGTTTAAATTTTAAATTATATTACCCACGATGCCTTGTGTGCCGTGTCGTTGGTCAGTACAGTGTGTGGAGGATCAGGATGGTGTTGTTATGGTGATTTGCAGTACAAGAAAAAGAGTAAGCTACGTTCTTTCTTTCACTGTTTGTCCATAGGAGACGGATCATCTTAGGTATGAATTTCAATTAGTTTACAAATAATTCACAGGCAGTGAGGGCATTACCGTATTTGCCAGCGATAAGGGAGAAAAAAAAAGGAAAAAAAGCAAACGGACCAAACAAAATAATCATAATTTTCTTGTAGAACGCTATTTTTGTCTCGCCTGCTTAGTAAAAAAGCAAGACGTAGGCGCCGCTTTTCCGGTGACGGCGTCAACATCACAAAATTAACATAAGGTTAAGTTTTTGAATTTTTGATATAATTTTGAAAGTATCGGTCAATAGGAAAATTACGTGTTAGGCAAAATAGATACCTATCACAAGTACGCTCTTAACAATCATGTGATTAGGATCCGCTTCATCATCTTATAAAATCTGTCTGTAATTAAAAGATACAGGAATAGATTGCCTGGATGTACCAATGTTCATATCATATCACCAATAAAATAATGAGGAAGTCGGTGTTTGCACTAATATCCATTATCATTAGTATCACTCATCTCAGCCACAAGTTCCCTTAGTGACACAGCAAGTGGGGAATTTGGTTTATCATGAATAGCTTGCAAAGTGCATGTGCCTTCAGTATAATGCCTGTAGATGCATGAGTAGTAAATACTTTGTGTCTCTACATGTAGTTCCTGACACAAGATAACATACTGCACACCAAGACATGTCCAATTCAAGATTTATTCTTAGTAGTAGAATGACATTAACATATAATTTGATTGAAGTTTAAAGCATATGTTTGTTGTATTGCCAAAGTAAAGATGAAACAGTTGATTTAACATACCTGTACCAAATTCAAAACCTATTTGGGAGGGTTGCGTTTTCAACCACACCCAATAAGATTGTCTTCATCAGCTTGAGTTTGTCAAATAACTCTGCTATTTTAACTATCCCGATCGCAAATTAGCAAGTTCATTTGCGTCTTCATCAGCCCACAGTTGCAAAAAGCAAGATATTTGGTCGAGAAAATATCCCAAGAAATCTTAGTCTTGTTTCCAAAATATCCTGCTATTTAGGAAACTAGCCTAGCGGGCTAATTTGCACCTGTCTGAGCTAGTTTGTGATGATCATATTGGTCTGGTGAAGACTCAATTCTTAGCTTCGGATATCCCGAGTCTGAAAATAGCGGGTTACTTTTTGCTACTTTGTTTTGAAGGCCTAATATGAACAATTCAAGAGAGGAGGAACTGATGTAACAAATTTACATCTATCCAGTGAAAGATTAGTATACCCTGCAGTCAAGTAAGGCCTGTGTAGGCGTCTATGAAGCTACTAATTAGTTTTTATTTCCATGAGAAATTGTCTATCCCTCTACTGGTTGTAAATCTCAATTAATTCCTGATATCTCATCCACTCCTATTCTGCCTTGTTATCAAGCTCCCTGTGTAAGTCTGTATCCTGTATGCCACGGTTGGAATCGCATATCGCACTGCTACCGGTACTTTGATGAACAAGTTATTCCCCGCTTCTTCCTCTACCTTGCAATATGTGCGCTTTGTTCAGTCGATCCAAATTTTCATTATTGCATATTATATTCATGTGAATTATCTCGTTATGCATTAGTTATTGATTATTCATTAATTATTACTATTAATATTATTATTATTTCTTTGTATTGCAGTGCCTGTCATAAGTTGACCGCTTTTCCAAACTCATCCGGTTGGCCTGAAATGCAAGCTCTAATGTTGCCATTAAGCCATAGTCATAGTTTCCTCATTATTTTTTTTTCTTCACTTGCTGATGTCATTGAGGTTTTACTTAAAGGTAATGCAAAGCTTTGGGAAATTGGCGGGATAGTGATTCTTTACAATTTTGATATATTTGGAAGCCCCTGTGGATGTGTTATAAGCACTAGAAAATTTAGCCCCTAAAACACTTCTGCTTTTGAGTAAAATTGAGTATAAAAATTTACCGGTGCTCCTGGTAAATTTTGATAGCGTTTACGGCCATACAATGGTAGCTGCGACCATGAAAATCCCAAAATATGTAGTCGTAATATATAATTTCCAAACGGAAATAGCCAATTGGTCGATTTTAGTCAAGAAACATTGTTTTATGGCTTAATTGATATCTTGACATTGAGAGGGAGCTATACAACATAAGGAGTTCTTTATTCATAATTTCATAACTTTAGACTCGATTTCAACCGGGACAACGATCACTGAATATTGTAGGATCGCATATGCTTCCAATATGTTCATTTGAACCAAATTCATGACCCAATACCAAAACTTTGTATTACTTTTAAGATACTGTAATGTAAACCCTATGCTGATATAATACATTCATGTCATAGTGTAGCTCTAGAATCAGATTGACACCATTTCATTGCCATTGCAAATGCTATTGTCATGCTGATTGATGAATTAACAGATGCCAGACTCTCAGTGCTAAGGGGGAGATGAAGGACTTGTTAAACATCATCTGTGATAGTTATATATTGCATGCAATTATGATCAAACTATGATTGGATGTGTGTTCATTGAAAAGATAAGATTGTCAATGGATGAAATGATCAATGAAACCCTGATCCTTTGGACTGATATTTCATGAAGGCATGAAGAGCGCAAGCCCCCTCCCCTTCTGCTTAAAATGAATATTTTATAAGATTTATTGTATTTTAAAAGTCTTTAGCTTCTTAAACAAATATTTGGTTTTATTACTTTTCAAAAACCACATAAGACTCCTTTGAAGACTTAACCCTGAAGGCTGTTCAACATTTTGCTACATCCCTATGATTTTAAAGGAATGTAATTAAATTAGTATTGACTTCTTCAAAATATGTTGTAGAATTACTTATGTTCCATGAATGCTTTAAACAAGAACAAAATATTATCAAAACAATCTTCTAAAAGTTACCCTTTTAGTTTGTGATTCATCTCCATTATTAAATGGAAATTCAGGGGATGAGAGATCTATCATTTGTTTTAAATTAAGATTTTAAAAATGTAGCTCTTCAATTGATTTTCTTACTCTCACTAAATACACCCTGTACATTTGCAGTACATTTTATGAGGAAAAATCTTTTGATTTAAATGTTTTCCAAATGTCTTTTACAGGAAATGAATACAAGAGATGTTTGAAATGTGCCACACCAGAAATATGCTTCATAAAGCTTTGGTTGCAAGTTTTGAGTAATCTCTTCCTTTTCCCCTAAATTTTCCACCTCCATTAAGCTCACCTTCATGGTTCATTTCTTGAGAACTATATAGATAACAGATGGTAGACAGGAGTTTGGAACAATAAGTGCATATTAGCATTATCTTTTATTTCCCTGCTTCCTTGAATGTGACAAAGTTCATAAACTTAAGATTTGTATATGTTGTAGGACTCTTTCATTACTTGTGTGTAGAGTCGATGTGATAATAACAACTGTCCCCCCCCCCCAACAAAATCGAAGAGGAAAACATGAATAACATTGTTTGAAGTGTGTGCCAATACAATACTTAAAAATAGGAAAGTTTCATGGTTCATTGAATAAATACAAAACAGAGTTATGTCAATTTTTAACACATCTGTATGACAAAACACACCATGTATTATCTCCGGCTCTCCTTGTGAGGTTGACAGTATGTTTGACAAAGTTTGACGACCTTCTCTTGTGATTGACATATTGGCTTGACCTGAACCATCAGACAATTGCTTTTTATTCATTATCCATATTAAAGATAAAGACTAGTTCTGGTCATGCTATTGCATTGTGAAAGAAAAGGTGTGGAATGGATCAGAAAAAGTTGATCATGTAGCATGTAAGTATTTGTGTGTACTGCAAGGTTCTGGAGTCATCAAAATGATAAGATATTTGGCCCAGTCTTCTTAAAGTTACAAGCACTGTACACAGAAAGAGGTATATGGAACTACGCACACGTGCGCAACTCGTGCATATTATCTACTTGGTCCCAATAGATCAACTAATTTACCAAATATATCAATTAGTAGGCGGTTTCCGGCAAAAATGTTATCATCATGTATTAGTCAAAACATATTCTTTCACATGATTGGTAATAAGATCTTCAATTTCATTTTTTGAGAGGGGGGCGTTTCCAAAAAGGGTTTTTACCTTTAACGTTGTATACTCACAGTGAGTGTGTTTGCCATTTTTTTATAATATTTTGTATGTCATTCATGTTTATGAGGGTTTCTTCAGGAATTTCAGATCTGTTTCATACAAGTTGACTTTAGAATACATTCATGAAATCACAATGATTCTCGCTGGATTAAAAAAAAAAACATACCTTGTTTCCTTCAAATAGGGCATGTATTCAGAATTGTTCCTCTTAAAGGACAAACCAACCTTTGACAGCAAACTATCTAGAGGAAAGCAGAAAAATCAGAGATGTAGACTGGACAAAGTGTGAATGAAATCGACAAAAAGTTATGAATTGTAGAAAGTGGTAATCACTAAAGGAAATGGCTCTTCAAATAGACTGAAATGGTAATATCTCTGTGATGTATATAAGTATAATAAGAACATGTACAGTGTACCTGGAGGAAAGACAATTCTCTGAATACTTTGACCTCTGTATACAATGTATCTGGTTGCCCATAGCGAAAAACGTATTATGAGAAAAATGAATATCTCGTGAAATAATGCACTACTGGTTTTTCAAAAAACTGATTCATTATTTGTATTGTATTTATTAAAATTATCCTTTTCTGTTTGTCTCTTTGTTTGTATCATAACAGAGGTCATCGGTCAGTTCTGCTGATGGCTACCCGACGGGACGGAAGGGCAGCAAGCGTCGGAAGAGTCGGACGTTACCAGACCCACGCCATGCTGACCGGGAGTCTATCGTCAAGAACCACAAGGAGATGTCTTCAGGCGTTGCGGACCTTGATACAGGTTTGTAGTCATTCATCCCAGCAAAGGACATTCCGACATGGCACCAATGCCTAAGGCATTAATCTACATTTGCCCTTTCCTACCCAGGAAAGAAATGGGGACCTGGTAGGATGATGAAAGCCTTTGTGTTAGTAATTTTGCCCTCACGGTGAAGTTATAGTAGGAATACCCCCAGGGAGTGGAGATGGTGCACATTGTGTGCGAATGAATCCGATGACCAGGATGAATATTTGTGAATAGCTGAGATTGTTTTTCGTCTTAAGTGCTATATACATCCAGATTATTATTATTTAAGGCTTTTGGTACAGGTTTACCCTTTCTGCCTGTGGAGGATCTTTTCTGCCTGTGGAGGATCCTCTCTGAGATATTTCTTGTCTTGGTATCTCATGGAGGGACCTGTAAGGCATGCCATTAATCAGAAGGAGACTAAATCATACAATCTTGCATAAAATTGATGCTTTTTTGGCTCTGAGCAGGCAATATGTTCTTGGTGCAGATGCTATATTTCTTACATAAAAGTGCATGGTTTCCCCTCTGCAGGCAATACAACCATTGTGGCATGTATATCATTTGATGAATCTAGAGAGAAGACCTTGCACAAGATGATACATCTAGCTCATTTTCGCCAAAACACAACGACTCTGTTAGCCAATACTGGTACAACTGGACGATTGACCCTCTGAGAGACAAGTGCTTTTTGCGGAAACAATCTGTTATTTTACATTTATAGAAACAGTGTGACCATATTTGACATATGCCTTTCTGGCATCTATCAAAAGCATTACTCACATATACACAAACATAAGGCCTAGACCTATCTGACATATCACCAGCGGTAGAATGAATTATCAGGGGGCAAACAAAAAGGTACAAATGGCCTCCAATGAAGACTTAATATGCATGCCAAGGAACACGAAGGAAAAGCCCTGGGTTCCGTGTTTAGCTAGCTAATGACTAAGGACTCTTAATTGTGATGAAGGTTTTCTTGATCAGTTATTTTAAGGTACACGATGTGAACGTAAATGAAGAGGGAGAGACTTTTGTAAGAACTTGCAGGTGCCTCTTAGCTAGGAATGGGGTACAATGTAAGGAGAAAATTTAGGATATACATGTACACTGCACCTTTAACCCATAACAGCTCAAATTTCTCTTATTTTCTAAATTGATTAAGTTTTTCCTCTGCAAATCGGCAACAATTGATCTTATTTTACACTTCTGAACAGTTTGAAGAAGGAAAACAAACCTTTATTGAATGAACCAATGTGAAAGAAATTGCCTATTTTTACATTGAAATAATGATTTGTCATTTATTATTTTACACCACTTATCATTAAAAAAGACTTAAAAAATTAGTTAAAATTAAATAAAGTTGCTGAAAGCGTCATGCATATTCAGGGCAATACCAACACAAGTACATGACAGGAAGAGGAGAGGTGGGGGAGGGGAGACAGAGGCAGGGGCAGGAATGGATAGGAAAGGGAGTGACGGAAGAAAAAAGAAGTACATGTAGGATAAAGGAAGAGAGAGGAGAAGGATGGATAAATGGCTTGATAAATAGGTAGGGAAGGAAGGGATGTGCAAACGACAAAAGGGGGGTTAACAAACTGTACCAAATCAAAAATCCAAAATGAAAAATCTAAGAGGACTCACTGTCCCCTGGTGCAATGCTGGAGAGACCTCAGGTTCTGTGACATTGATTGGTCATGTCAAAACATGTAGTAGCTGGCCCCTTGCTGAACTTAACACGCCCCCTCTAGAGACGCTACATGTATGACACATGTGTCACAACGACCCAGCTGAATTTGTCAAGAATGTTGTACTTCATGTGTTCACATACACCACTGCTTGGCAAAATATCACGTTTTATGGCCATCGTTTATACAGGTACTTTCAAGTTATCTTTTGAAAGCCAAATAGGCATTAATTCTCTGTTCTAAATCAAGGATAAATGTGGAGAAATTGTATCGGGATCATGAAGTATAATATGGAAATTGATAAACCGTCAATGTAAATGTAGCAATTGATTATTAGACACTAAAAATCCAAACAATCTAAACATTTTGATCAGAGAGAAAAAAAGGAAATAGAAATCAAATTGCTACAATGTTAGAATAGCTTCAACACAGTGGTTATTTTTGCATTCAATTATTATTTTTTTCTCACTAAATAGCCTGAAGTACCTTCATTATACCATGAGTACCTTTATTATACCATGAGTACCTTTATGTTTTTTGTAATACCCTTATGAAACCATCTAATACCCTTGTAGTACTCTCTTGATACAATTGTGTACCATTTTTAGTACCCTCTTGATACCATTTAGTACCCTTGTAGTAACCAGTACCCTTATAGTATAATTGATGTACCCTTTAGTATCCTTGTGGTACCCATGTAGAACCCTCATAGTACCCTCATGATACCCTTGTAGTACCTCTTGTCACCCTTGTTGTACCCTTCTGGTGCCCTGGTAGTTTCATTTTTGTTTACAGGCACATTACATAACACATACCCTTACAATTTGGAATAACTAGTGTCAGTAGAAACCATTTTGATAAAGGCCTTGAAAACGTAGCTTCCAGAAAGTGGGAACATAGGATATGACAAACTTTGGCAGATTCTCTTGGGACGCTCTCAGAGAAAATGTGGTGCATGAGCAACGTATGTTTTCCCTGGCTCAAAGCCGGTAAGAATGACTCATGAAAAGTTTGGATGTTTTGTTTTGATAATGTTCCTCTCAACATTGTGCCAGTGGTTGTTTGGATCTACATTATTAGGTTGTGAGTAATCATGTCAACAGCCTTCAGCACTCTTCATTGATCAGTTTCCCAAGACAGAAGGATAGTTTTGAAAACCTTTTGCTTTTAAGACCCCGCTTCTCAGTATTGAAGATTGGAAAAGATATAAAATTTCCAGCAGTCCAGCTGGTGTACATGTGGGTAGTGACACTTCGTACTTGAGAAGTCAAACAGAATTTTCATGAGAGATATTTGATGAGGGTTGGATAAAAAGTTACTATCCAGGTTCATTATGATCAACTAAACTTCTGAGCTTGTATATTCACAACTAGGTTTCATCCCTTCTTTTCTCATTTTGTTTCTTTGAAATATTCAGTTAACATTATCATAGGGCTGATACTCAAGCTCAGACACATCAAAACCCTTCACTACCGTATAATACAAACATTTTTCACTTTCTCTATTAAGTGAATTAGACATACACATTTTTGAAACAACATAATTCAAGAAATCCAAACAGATTTTTTTATTTTAGGGAGCTTACCAAACTTCTATGTATCATAAAGTGTTTCCTGATATGATAGCTGATTTCAAAACGAAATCCTATTTCATCAAATCCTGTACAGTGTTTGATTGCTTTTTATGGAAAGGATTGTAATCATGATCAAACATGTTTTCGAACCAAATATAGCAACAGCTCTGCACCACCATGAACATATAATTGACTCACAGAATTTAGGTTTGCGACTGATGCTCTAAAAAGAATGCTACTTAACATATTTTATTCCTGTTTTATCTCCCATTTCCTCCTGCATCTCTCTCCCCTTCCTCTCTCTTGCGCCCCCTCCCTCCCTCTCTCTCTGTCTCTCTGTGTGTCTATCTCTCTCTAGGTGTCAATATTCTAAGTTTCACCCACACAGAACCCATTGAAGTGCCTAGCTGTAAAGAGCATGAGGTGAAAGTAAGCATGAGGGCCCAAACTCCGGACTCTACTCTGGTAAGTACCCAATAGTGCAAGTATTTGGATCAGTGAGAGCCTTTGTTAAATATTGTCTTTTGGTCCCTTGTCTTACATGTGTTCTGTGTGTCTGTGTCTGCATTTGTCCATTTGTGTACCAGCCTGTTTGTGTTACTCATTTGATTGGGCAAAGTGTCAAGAAGCGAAGATGGTGAAAATGCTTCTGGTCCGTACAACCGATCTTGATATTAGCATATCAGAGCTGTCGAGCAGTATTCTCAATCTGGCAACACAAACTCCCTCTTCGGACCTGTCCGCCGCTGCCAGAAATTTGCCGGAAAAGTCCAAGTACCTTTTCCGGAGTGAACTGCTCGGTCTTGATGGCGTGATCAACGGGAATCTGTGATTCAGGCATGCAGCTGTTTCTCCAAATTAACCAAATAATAGCTGCAGACAATTTAGAGCCAGCATTGCAACTTCTGGAGTAGAGGGTCAGGATTTTATTTCCCTTTTTGGTCTAATTTTATAGGAACAGTCACCTTGTGCACAAGATATTTCTTATCATTGCATCAGCTCCGGAGACTGGAAGTGAATTTCAGACAATCAGTGTCCATTATCCTAAATTGAATTGAAAAGGAAATTAGATTTTTTTCTTTTTTCTTTTCGAGGTGAGAATTAGATATTCATGGAGTGTAATACATCTAGATGAAGATGGGAATTGGATTATTAATAAAGGATACAAATAGCAAGTGAATCAAATTTTGTCTTGATGGAGAAAACTAGAATGCAATTGCTTGTTACATTATTTGAGAAAGAGACTCCAATACTGTGTCTGAATTGATTACAAATGTGATGTTCATATAGGCCCACCTGTTGTACTGTAGGTACATGTATAAGTCATGTACACCACATCTTGAGCAAAGGTCTTTAATAGAAACTTTTCTGGATGTTCCAATTCTATCTTAATCTCATATTAATCTCATATTAATCCAGTGGCTGTTGCCGTCTTAACAGCTGACTTATTTCGGGCAACGTCAGGACGGTGGTATAGGTACACATGCACCTTTTCCCCCCAGACATCCAAAGTATTTATGCCCAAGGTACTGTAATAAAGGATGTGATGATTATTCTGTTACATAACATTTGTACAAGGCTCTAGGGGGTTAAGCATATTTCCAGGTGCTGGACATTGAGGCCACACAAAAGGCCCGTCTTCACTATCTCGAGATTGCCAAATTTCCAGCTATTTGAACTAACCCGATCGCAAACTATCAAGCTATTTGCGTCTTCATTAGACCGAAGTAGCAAATTAGCTGGATAGTTGGACGGGATAATATACCAAGATATCTCGGTCTAGTTTGCAAAATATCTCACTATTTCCGAACTAGCGGGATAGTTTGCGACCGTCT
The DNA here is from genome assembly GCA_003118195.1 of Hemicentrotus pulcherrimus. Taxonomy (NCBI): domain Eukaryota; kingdom Metazoa; phylum Echinodermata; class Echinoidea; order Camarodonta; family Strongylocentrotidae; genus Hemicentrotus; species Hemicentrotus pulcherrimus. The sequence goes on along the minus strand of BEXV01000327.1, from coordinate 125,292 downwards.
TCATTAGACCGAAGTGGGGAGTCAAATATCCCGATCCCATAATGCACAACGATTTCCGGTTCGCACATGCGATCTATACCGCTCAGCGCGCTAGTACAACCACTGACCTCGAGTAAACACGGAAAACCGCAAACAAGACCGAGATATCTTGGGATATTATCCCGACCAACTATCCAGCTAATTTGCTGCTTCGGTCTAGTGAAGACGCAAATAGCTGGATAGCTTTCGATCGGGATAGTTCAAAATAGCTGGATATTTGGCAATCTCGAGATAGTGCAGACACGCCTAATGGAAAAGAAATATGCTAACCCTCTTCAACTTGTACTTCATTGTTATTAATAGATTTTCATGGTTTGTACATGTACATGATGTGCAGCTGATTTGGCAAGCTATGCGTATTATAAAAGTGGTCACTTAAGACAGAACTTTCTAGATACCTGTATATACTCTTGAGAGGAACTGTTGGCTGTTATGTCTTAAGGTTGCATTTAGGTCTAACATCAGGTTTAGGGTAGGGTTGGCATTATAGTTAAAAGCTGGTTAAGTTGAGCGATAGGTCCAGTGTTGAAGTTAAACATTTGGTAAATTGGCCATGGGGATATCTCACCAGACCTGCATGTGTGTGACAGATCTGACAATATTTCAAAGCTTTCTTTCACATGGCCCCTATCGTGAAATCTAAGTACAGTGGGGGGGGGGAAGGGAAAGAGGAAATTTTATTTGAGGTACATGTACACGGAAGAGGAAGCATGCATGTTAAGCAGGGGTGGAAATTTGTAATCAGGTGAGCAACCATGCACAACCACCCATTTCCTTGCTTAAGGGAGGGAGAAAGGGGTTGGAAGACAGGGGAGTGAAGGTATAAAAGAAAGAAGAAAATGATTGTATAATAGGAGCTTGGGTGGACACCATTCATAAAGCATTAAAGACTTTCTTTAAAAGTAAGATGATAGAAGAGTTAAATATATATATGAGAAGAAGAAAGGGAGTAAGATGAAGAGAGTGAGGAAAAGAAGAGGAGCAGGGAGATCAGTAGAGGAATGGAGAGAGGGAGAAAGAAAGGAGCAGAAAGAGTGAAAGTGATAGCAAAATGTGAAATAGGGAAACGAGAGAGAGAGAGAGAAAAGAAAAAGAGCAGAAAGAGTGAAAGTGATAGCAAAATGTGAAATAGGGAGCAAAAGATATGGAAAGGGGGGAGGAAAAATACATTAAGGGAGGAAGACTCAAAGAAAGATGGACTGAAAGAAAGGGAAACAGAGAGAGAGGAGAGAGAGAAAGAGAGAATTGGTGAGAAGGAGAGGGTTAATGATGGCCCTCTACTATTTGATATAGATCATATTGCCCCCAGCTGTTGCGTTTCGCCCTGATTCATCTAACTGACCCGTACTGGGTCTTAGACATCTCTCTCCTTCCTCTTCAGACCTGCTTCTTTACTTGAACCAAGCGCCACCTCGCCATCCCTTGCAATTTAGTTAAAAGTGAGAACTGGTCATGCCATTACCTTGTACAAGAAGCAATTTGGAAAGGTTGATAATAGATCTTATTGTTTTTGGGGTGGTATCATGTCTTCTAAGGATATACAAATTATTTTAAGGGATTAGTGGTCAACCTAAAAGATTATCTAATGAACTGATATGATTCTTGTTTTATATTCTCAAGGCCTGACAGAACGAACCATCATCGTCCTTGGCTTTAACCCGTTTTCTATCATATCTTTGCGACAAATAACATTTATTTCCGGCTTTTAGTGGAGGTTTCTATGTAGAGGTATTGTGGTCTAGTAGATAAGTCACCCGACTGCAGATCACAAGGTATGGGGTTTAGATCCCATCCCAGCACTAATGTACTTTGGCAAGATGTTAATTTACATTAGCCACTCCCCACACTCGTGTTAAATGGGTACCCAGTAGGATGCAAAAGTTAATGTAAATTGCTCAGCATTGTGAGCATCTGTAAAATTACGCCTGGCTAGAACATTCCCCAGTGAGTGGAGAATGTGCATACATTGTGTGCAGCCAAGCCTTTATTGGATGACTGGGGTAATAATATATCTGTAAAGTGCTTACTCCGGTAGAGACATAGTCACTGTATAGAGTGCTATATCAAAGCAGAATATTATTATTATTATGACAGTTCTATATTTTGATATCCCATGGCATAAATCACCTGAATTAGCTCATCGTACAATACTAAACAAGGGTCTAATTTGAAGTTGATTGAACAGTTGCTTTGACACCTCCATCTTATGTACGTTTTGATTAGAAGTTCGCGTTTTTGATATGAAATGAAAGTCATATTTTGATCAGGTAACTAACTGCAGCTGTCAATGAGGCAGTAAGACCCAGGAGTAGTGTCTATTTGGTGGGATAGTTTCCATATATAGTATGATGATCATCCTTCCTGCAAAGGTAACAAGGCCAGAGTGCGATGAGCAATGGCCTGTAATAATGCAGGTTTTATATAGGCTTGAACGGGGGCATTGTGTCTCCAGGGGCTCAACGGGGCTAGGGCAGTTTTATTCTCGGTCATAGGAACTCGGGTCAAGCCTGTACACAGTGTGTGCACCATCTCCACTCTCCACATATCTGTACAAATATTCCTTGCAGATGGTGTTTTGTACTTTATTTTCTGTGTCATTATTCCAACGTTGGCAATCGATTATCTAATATGTTTTGATCCGGGTAAAGTTGATGAGTTGATTATGTTGATCTACTGTATTCTACATTCTGTATGTCTCAGTGTCTTTCCATATCCCCTGTATTTTTCCAGTCACCGTCAATACAGTCTGAAAGCTAGTGAAGATCTATAGAGATCTTTAAACATGAAGCAATAAACCACCTCAAGAAAATGCAGCAACAAAATATAAAAAGAGTAGTGTGTATATTATAACATATATCATAGAGTGCAGATAGAGGCTTTTGTTTTTCTAAATCGTATTTTTAGCACCCGCTTGCCATTCAATTTGAATGCTCTATTTTCTTTCAAAAGTTATTGACGGTGCCATATATCTGAGCATGGCTGTTCACCAATTTTTTTTTGGAATCCATTCTAGGCCATACATCGTCAAGTAGAGAAGGTTATTGTGTAAATCTATATGGTGGATTTAACCGGGCTACTGTAACGTGTAAATCGTGTCTTTCAACCATGCGACTGTTTAACCCCAGTTTTCACACTCCTTGATTAGCCGATTTGTCACTTTCCTCTAAACAGAGAGTAGTCTTTGACTTCAGACTTCATTGGCTGCTATCTTTTATCTTTGATATCAGCCTGTTGCAGGTTTGTGTCACTGCGGAATAGTCTTCCACACCAGACCTCAATGGACAGCCTGTTGAAAGATTTTTGAAATGAAATTTGTGCCAGAATTCGAAGTGAATTTGTAGATCATAGATGTAAGTTTTACCTTGGAAAGTGAGAAGGCAGGTATTGTCTTTTTGGAGCCCAAAAGGGTGTAAACTTCTATACTTTAACACAGAGATAAAGCCCCCACTGACTCTGGACAGATGATACGCTGTATGCCTTGTATGCTTAGAGTTCATACATGTATAAGGTACATGTATAAGCAATATGAGGCCCTTATGATTAGAGTCCTAAGCAAGGGACTTGCCTGAGGATCAATGCCTTACCAAAGATCATTAATTAGACATTTGAGCCCAGAATTTCCAAATTATAACTCAATCATTTAGCTATTTTTCCTCATCTCATATATTGCATGTCATTTTAAATAAAGGTATATGTATTTTCATTCTCTATTTGGAGCCAGTAGCATGTTAACTTGTACCATTCACACAGAGTTGATTCCCTTGTGGCTCAAAAAAGATGGCAATTATTTGTTGGAATAATAGAGTCTTCTGATAATTTTTTTGGGGAGGATTCCTTTAATTATGTATAAGTGCAAGGTGTCAATAATCACAGCTAAGTAGCATGACATTATAAAAAGAATACAGCATAAGGGTTGACCCTTTACCTACTATTTGGACATCCAAATCCCTGAACTAACCCTAAACGGCAGGTGTTGCGGATGACGCACCGTCTGGCTGGAGTCCCCCAGTCACTGCCCCTGGAGTGTATGCTCAACTCCCCGTGACGAGACTGACACCTCCCCTAGATTTGTACCTTGTCTCGGGGACAGATTAATGTCCAAAATTAGGACTTTTCGTGTCCTTCAATTTGTTAGTAGCATGACAAGGTGAGAAAGAAACTGACATGACCAAGGTGTTTTAATTTGGCTCATATTTCTAGTGAAATTTAATGATCTATTTTTCAAAACTCTGCATATGCCACACAAATAATCTCCTTGTGCCATTCTGTATTTTTTTATGGGATAGTGCCAAAGGCTTCAAGGTTATTCAACAATTTTTATTGCAAGATTGATCTACCTCAGTGTTAAAAAACGTCATCATGGAACTAATTAAGACCAGAAACGGGCCATTTTGCAAATTCCTCAAAACCATCCTTCACTCGGTTGGCACCAACTGTTTTGTGAAAAAATGCACATGTGCAAAACAAGCAACCATGCAGAGAAGAGAAGAAATTAACAGAAATGTTAAACATACCTGTCAAAGGGAACTGAACTGCTTTGATGCATATTGGTGTGTAAACTGCTCCCTGTGGGCAAGTCCATTGCATTGTGTACATTACATTAGCGACCACACTAAAGATTCCAGTGCACCTGGTGATTTTGGTAACACTGCAATAGTTGGAATCGGGCCAAGTATCTAGGAATATAACAGTCATATTGTGTAATGTATTTTTATAAAGTGCATGATACTCAGTAACATATGGGACACAGAATGGTCCAATATCTTGGACTAGCCCATGTTAGAGAACAATAAAAATATCCCTGTAGTATCTTAGTTAGATGTTGAAACACTATCAATGGGAAATGAAGTATAGTTCCATAGAGTTTACAAATATGTAAGCCATGTAGCTTACTATAGCTCTACTTGTAATATAGCATATGCAATCTTGCGTATCCGGACACCTATCCTCTGGACAACCATCCCCGGATAACCACCCCCTAGGAAAACCACCCTCTAGGCGCGTCTTCATCATCTTGAGATTGCCAAATAGCATGCCATTTCTGATTTGGGAAATAATCCTAAAGTTACAAACCTCGTCTTCTTCAGCTCGAGATTCGACCTCAAAACTTGAAACTCAACCTTGAGAAATTAGCTGGAGATATTTTGCTCAGCATTAGCGCAGAGTGTGAGTCTTCGGTCTGGTAAAGACGCACAGGACAGATAGCTGGATATTTTGCCAAATAGTGGGATATTTTGCAAACCATCCCAAGAAAGTTTGGGATGACAATCCTGACCAAATATCCCCTAATTGCTACTTTGGTCTGATGTAGACGCAAATTAGCTGGATAAGTTTGCGATCAGGATAATAAGAATAATAATAATAATAATAATAAAAACGTTACTTATAAAGCGCTTACCACCGAAGTCTCTAAGCGCTACATACACAAAATAGACTGATATACAATTACATCTTATACAAAACTAAAAATGCAAATAAACCTACAAATTACAATACATACGAAATAGATCTTGTCTACACATCAAAGTGAACAGAGTTAATTAATCATCAAACGCAATTTTAAATTTTAAGTTCAAATAGCTGGATATTTGGTAATCTCGAGATAGTGAAGACAGGCCTTGTAGGACAACTACCCCCAAGGGCAACCACCCTCTAGGATGACTACCACCGGGACAACTACCCTCTAAGATAGTTGTATGGAGGGTAGTTGCCCTGTTTCATAACTTCTATACCAAATTTGCTCTCAGCCAATCAAATGCCACGCTTTCAGTAGCTTTTAACAGTAATTCTAAGTTGTAAGTGATGACAAGTTTTTATAAAACATGGCTTAGGTTAAGGCTGTACACACTGTAGCAAAAACATAGCCATGACACACCGACACGTAGACTGTGCAAGTAGAAACCAAGTGTTGCAATGCATCGAGGGCTGTGCACGACATGCTCGACATGGCGCAACATGCTTTGGATTAATTTTGCGATAGGAATAGGATTTAACATTAAGTCCCCTGAAATGTCATCCATGTTTGAATGACAGGAGCATTTTCCCATGTATCCATTCTTTTTTTCTTTTTCTTTAAAGTCTTTCGTGTGTTTCTCGGCCGTTACTCAGAGGAAACAATGTCTAGCGGAAACATTTATTTCCATTCACACCTCCCAAACTCGCTGGATTTGTTCGACAGGAAAACGTCTTCTTTGTTTCTTTACGTTTGGCAGACAGGGAAAGGGACATGTTGATCGGCGACGTGAGGAATTTGGGAGGTATCGGAAAGAAAGCGCTTCCGAACTTTCTGTGCCTGATTTAGATCTGTCTGCGGTAGGCCGGCCGCCGTATCAAGCTGTTGCCAATTTAGATCCTGGTTAGTCATGATTTCTCATATTTTCTCATTTGCCTGAGAAAGTCAAGGTGGCAGTATTTTTTAAAGACTAATTTCAATTTCTCATTCCTTTATTGAAAAATTTCATCACTTTTCCGCCTACTCATGTGTCATTACATTTGATAAAATACATGTACAACTTAAGCTTAAATTTTGCACCCAGATGGAAGTTTTTTTGTGATATAATGAAACATGTATATAGGCTGCTCAAGGGGAGCATAAAAATTATAGGTGGTCTTTATATACAGGATTAATGAGAAACCATATTCAAGAGAAACTAAAAAATGTGGTCTTTACATAAAGTTGGTCTTTCTAAAGCAGGTTTGCTGTAATATCTAATGTTTGGTTTGACTGCAGAGCGCTGTCTGCCTAAAGTTGTCAAGATGCAGGGTTCTTATTCAAATTTCAATCCAATCAAACCTTCCATCTTTTTTAAAGTTCCAAAGAAAAAAAAAGAACACAGGGGCATTTCATGTCTAGTGTAATGGACCAAATTGATATTGTTTATAAATACTTTATTCAGTCTACAATCCAGTAATAAGAAAGCAGAAGACTTATTCCTTTTAATGCAAATCTCTTGACAAAAAGAGCTTTGTTATTGACTTTCATATATGTGCGTGTATGAAGTGTGATGATGGTTAGAAAGGTGTTACTCACCTACTACAGTCCAACCTGTTTTAGTGATCACCTGTAAAAAAAATAATGGATGCTATTTATAATTACGCTACTTAACTTCACAAATCTTGGCAGGTGTTTATCTAATAAAGCATTAGCTTTTAAAAAAGTGAGATATTGTCAATTGCTATTTATAATTACACTGCTTAACTTCACAATTATTAGCAGGTGCTTTTCTAAGAAAGCATGAGCTAAAAAAGAACTTGATAAATTGTCAGTTGTGATGACACAATTTTTCTAGGAGACGAAGGGATCTTGGTTGCTAAGGAGCAGGGATATTAGTGGAAATGGGATAGGATTAAGAAGGATTAAGCTTGGGGATGGTGTAGGGGAAGGGAGAAAAGAAGGCTAGACTAATAATTCAATTCAAATGGTATTTTGTTTCTTGAGGTCTGTAATAGGTTTACGAGGGGAGGTTCTCAGTCATTGACCCAAAACTACATGTGTACAAGGAGATCACTTAAGAGTGTACGAGTGTACGGGTGTACATGAAAATGTTGTTTAAAGCCTATCTGCACTAGTTTGGCCAGGAGGGATTAGACCTCCCTGCTGGTTATCTCATCAAATCAGCTCTCAATTAACATAAGACAAAGGGGATCATGGGGACCAACAGGTACTGCTTAGGAATTGTTTGCTATATAGAGGGCGCTAGTAACTACAAGTAGCGCAGTCTCGCTTTAAGCAATACAGTATTCAAACAGACAGATATTTTCAGGAATAACAGGGACTCTGACCTTTTTTTGCAATGTGTTGTCTTTCTAATGATAAAGTCAGGCTATTTTGCAATACATCTTTGCATATGTATTGCAACATCAGTTTTGTCTGTTGTTTAATTCACAAGTTTACAAGACATTGAACCATTCTAAGAACAAACTCCTTATTAGGCTTCTGTTTTGTGAGTGGGTTGCCTATAGCTTGATTTGATTTGGAGACAATTACGAGGGGGATGGAAGCTATTATTACGAGCTGTAACTCTTAGAATGGCTTGACAGACAACAGGTTATTAACTCGTAATACCCTCTAAAAACATCTTCATGGATCTAACTGTGCACGGCATTACAGCAAAGGAAGGGCTCATACAGCTTGTTTTGAAACTTGCTTGTTCACAATCACTTTCTTTTAAAAAGGTGCGTTAGTGGGCGGGAAATAACACAAGTTATCGCCCCCTGTTGAGATTCGCCCCCTAAATTGGATATAACAAGGGAGTGTTTAGTGTGGCATTGGGAGGGGGGAGTTCTAAGTTTTTTAGTGAGTGATATGTTCATTTGTGGTTATTTGGCTGATTGCTCATGTAATAAGACTTGTTTCCTACTTGTTTGTGCATTAGTCAGAGTTCTAGCTCCCTCTAGTCTCTCTCTCTCTCTCTCTCTCCCACTCTCTCTCTCTCTCTCTCTCTGTCTGTCTGTCTCTCTGTCTGTCTATCTCTGTCTGTCTGTCTGTCTCTCTCTCTCTCTCTCTCTCTCCTTCTTTCTTAATAGTTGATTTGCACAAAAAAAAATGTACACATAGGAGATGACTTGGTATATTAGAGTGAGCACTTAGTCTTAAGTGTTGAATATGTGTTGGGTACTTTGTATTTATCAATGTCCAATTTGTGTTCTCTAGCAAAACATCAGTGACTCTCTTATGTTGACAATTTTGAAATATGATATCTGACATTTTCTCAAGCCCTTTTTCTTTTCTCCTTGCAACAACAAAAGGGGTTTCCTCAGCAGTCTCCCAAATGATATAAATATATTTCCCTCCAGATCTCATTTCAAGATAGTGGAAATCTGCAATTGCAAACATATTAAGAATATAATTCCAGTTTTAAGCCTGTGATGTGATGATCCTCTATACGAGGGTGAGTCAAGCAAAGTCCGAAACCTTGCAATGAATCCCAACCATCATCCATGAAGGCTTCTGGCTTCCTCGACAAGTATCTATCCTACACTGCCCTTTACATGGATGTGTCATGGATAGGGATTACATCTAAGATCCAAATTCCTTTTCAGCCTGGTCACGTACGTCCCCATCGTGTTTGTCCTAAAGGATTGTTTTAGTTGTTGAATTGTAGATGGGATGGAGAGAGATTACAAATGATTCTTGAGATAGTCATGTTCAGATGTTGTTGTTTTTTTCTTTCAATGATTCTTGAGTCATATGATGAGATGGATGTGAAGTCTTGTCATTAACAGTGTATGGTTATCTTCTCTTACTACTTTCCAACATGCTTCCTCAGTCAGTCCATCATTTATGGGTTTTGGAAAGATCTGAAATCTTTGTTGACTATGATAATTTTTTACCCACTTTAGGATACATCCCCAAGGCTTAGGAGTGTTGATGTGTCGTTAAAAGATCTGAAGTCCTCTATATTATTTTATAGAATTGTTCAAAGACTGATATGCCACAAAGTCTATAAAGAAGTTTTGAGTCCCACCTTATGCACTAACAATTAGTAATGCTTGAATTATGATTGAAATGGAACTAGATTAAAAATATCATTATCATTTGAAGCTTGTCTGTGAGTAAGAATATGAACATACATTTATTTGTGTAAAACTTAAATTTGGTGTTGTTGTTTTTGTTTTCTTAAGCAGATGTTTAATATTTAATTAACAATAATTATAACATAAAATATAATTGATTTTTATAAAATGTGACCACTGAAATATATAGAAAGAATACATATACATAATTGAAAAATCAAAGGGAGGGAAATCAAAGAATCAAGATAAATGAAGAGACCAACTATCATAAGCATGAATGTTCGAGTTGATAGCAGCACTTCAATTGATCTAACGTGATCAAATTATGAATCAGTATTTAAAATGAAAAGTGTGAACAGGGTCTTGGTCTTCATGGCTTTAGTCTGTATGAAATAAAGGCTTTCCTTTAAGATGTCCCCAGCTTAAAAGGAGGGATTCACACTGAATTATAGGATTAGCCTGGAGGAGATCAGCTGAAGATATGAGCTCATTCTGAGAGTCCTTTCCCTCTCCTAAACTTTATTCAGACCTTGTTCGGTGGAAGTCAAGAGCCTAATCCCTCATCTGTAAAGGGATCTGAGTGTGTTCCTTTTGTTTGATGGCATATTAATACTTGTCATTGTCATTTGTTCTTGGCTACTCTACAATGAGAGCAAACAATATCTTCTTCTTTTTCTTCTTCTAGCATTCTTCCCATTGTGAATACATTTTATAGAAATTCAAAAAATATATAAATTTCAAGATTCAAGGTTAAATCTTTGGTTCTGAAAAAAAAATTCACAAGTTTGCTTTGTGATAAATGAATATTGCTAAACCAAAGTACTTTTAAATGATTTCCTTATTTGATCTGAATAGAGTAATTGAAGAGATGTTGATATTTACTCGATACAGCTGATCATGTGTGTCTACAGTACATATCTGACATTAGTGTTTGAGAAATTCTTTTTTTCCCTACCGTTAAGCAATCTACTCCATTGGTTTGCTTAATGTACTTGTAACAAATGATGTTCAAATAAAGAAACAGCTGATATCTAACTCATCACTGTCTTTCCATAATCATTTTCATGTGACATTGTCTGCTTCCTAAGTCAAGTTGCATCACCATCATTCATTATAATTAAATTGAGTGATCTATCTCGCATATTAGTTTGTATATTTTGTCAACCATTCATGAATCCGATTTGAAAATGGGAAATACCAAGGTTTGCAGAAATATAGCTTTCATCCAAAAACCCACTTCCCCCACCCCACCCCACTCCACCCCACCCCACTCCACCCACTCATACAAATAAAAGAGAAGAGCAGTTTTTAACATTGCTGTCATTTGAAGTATGATTTTAACAAATAATGTCCAAAATGATGACGAATTTTAACATCCGTCATCATATTCGACATTAATATAAATAGTAGCTTTAATAGCATCATTTCCCGCCAACTGTCATAGAATGCAGGAAGCTTCTTTTTTTTGCCGAATCATAATTTGTACAGGTCAGTCAGTATTTAACCAGTGGAAATACTGTAACAGCAGGAAGAGGATATGATACACTTATAAATGATGGGCCTCAGACAGTGGTTATTCTCACAAACGGGGAGGGAAATCGCTTGATTTTCTTTTAAAAAGGATATTTCATTCTGGCTGTGCCATAGCAGCAACCAACCACATATAAAGATCATAAAGTTCTTACAATCTTTGACTTTATTTTCATATTCCCAAGTTTTCTTCCTAGACAAGTATACTTTCATGTCACAAAAATGTGAAACCCCCATGAGGTATGGTGATCATGATTTTAGAAAAAACAATCACATTCATTTCTCTTTTGTAGGTGAAATATAACTTGGCAAATTTTAATCAGCATTTCTGTCAAGTTGGCTTGACCTTCATGTAGTGTATATCCTGGTGTAGAGGAAGCCCCTCTATCACATTTCATGCTATCAGCTATAGTTGGTACCTCTGGGCTACCTACCAATCCTCGCCCATTTCCTCTCACACTTCCATAGCATTGTCTCTCGCTCTGCACGTACATCGGCCTCTCTCCTAGCTGTGCCGATTTTAATTTCCTATTTCTTCAACATATTGTTGAATACCTGCCTTTATTTGGAACGAGCTTGGCTCATCGATACTACCGTAGTCGATTACTCAATTTCTGTCTTGACTTTTGATGAGATGTCTTCTTCCTTGTCAAGTTTGATAGTGTATATCCATTAATGTGGGTAGGAATTTTCCTGTCTGTTTTAAGCATGTTGTGACATGTCAACTTTCTTCGGATTTTCTTTCCACGAAATGTGAGACTCCACAGTTGAATTGTGGTTGCTTCTTCAGAATTGAGCAACCGTCAAGGAAAGGGTTGAAATCCAAACATTCTCAGGAAATATCCGCCATAGATAACAAAGATCTGTAATAATAGAGCACCCCAAATGAATGTAATAGAATTGTCAATACAATACTGTACAGGAACAGATCGGATATAAAACTCTTGTGTTTGTTGGAATGAATGCGTTGTGGTTGAAGCATTCATAGACCAATCAGCTCAGAGGTCGGGGAAATACTGCACTCTGTCAACCTTGTCAAACCAATGAGGAAATTTTGACAGGACATTGCCAAAGAGTTATACTTGAGAGGGGGGCTTCACCAAGAAGCTGAAGGTTTTGTAATTGCCATCGATCGTTAGGCAACTGATAGCTCGAAGAATCGATATCACTTGAACGGTTTGGTTTGGACGCGACTGGATCAATCCATTGGCATTACTCAGAGCAGCCTGATCTTACTTTGTTGCGGTGTGGTATTGGAGAGTGCCACGTTGAAGTGATGCACCAAGAGGAAGAAGATTAACAGCAGGAACCTAAAGTTTGAATCATCCTCATAGGAAATATCTTCACCATCTAGAGGAAAATATTTTAAAATATTTGTCGCTCACTTCGGACATAGACTATACGCCTTCTTCAAAATTTACAAAATTCTTGTGAACTAGATTGAAATAGTTTTATGAAGATATGCTGTTTTTCAAGTCTTATCCCTCTTAAAGAATATCTTGATATTTGGAACAATCTTTGGAAACATTTGTTGTTCTTCATGACTTTTGTCATTTTCCACAGATTCCACAAATTTTAGAGGAAATCACTTCTAACTGGGCTTTTAAGATTTGTTACTCACCACGTTTGTATTTTTCTACCACGGTTTTAAGTCTGTAAGAAGATTCTACAAATTTATTCCAGTTTTACGGCTTCTACATGTAGATGTACCTGCGTGTATATTTATAGTCTCACCACCATCATATTTATTTGCTGTTAAGCAATCAACTGTTTTGGGTTACCCTGTTCCAGATTGGTGCCTCGCTCGCCTTGGGATTATAAGGATTATACATCAGGAATCATGTCCATGAAATCATTTTGTTTCTAATTGTGTCTCCTGTCCCATTTCTTGTGATTTGTTGTTTCTTCATGATCGCCAAAATGCTGCTCGGGTTGTGCAGTTTTCTCTCTAGAAAGAGATCAAAATCGAGGCTCCAGGTAAACATTTCTTCATCGTATGTTTTGTATGGGTGGTATTTTTTGACATTGTGTTTTTGAAATTATATTAGACTTTTCTTCACACTTCATTAGGACTTTCATTAATTGAAGCTTGTTGGTCAGTGTAACTTTGTGGAGATTAGGCAAAATTATATATTTTAAAATCTTTTCTATGTGTATGTTTTTAAATGTTATATGTTTGGTAATTTGATAAATGGTTGTTGTATTAGTGGTATGTGTTTGTTTTTTTACCCTTACATGTATATCATTTTACAGATAGCATGAGTCTGGATTGAATATTAGGGGTTTTATTATTGCCATATCTCTGTGGCGTTATGTTTCTTTCTCATATCTCTTATTCATATCAACATTCTGAGTAAAACTTGTATATCCATGCTCTATGAAATTAATTTTTTGGTGTTGTTTCTCATCCATTTTCATTGAAAAATAGATCAAACTGATTGAACCAATTTTTTGTTTGTTTAATGTTATATTAGGAATGTCATAACTACTTTGGTGTTCATGTATTTCAAAGTGGATCTGAGTGATACAGTAAAATTCTTTTACTCTTTTATTTCTTTGATAACTAGGACCTTCATGGTGGTGATGAAGTGTTTTTAAGACAAGAAGATTTATTCAAGAACCTTGCCACAACCCTACCAGTAAGTACTTTAATTTATTTCATTGACCTCAATCTGACACAAGAATATCAGATGTCAGCTATAAAATGTTGTATGCATTGCCAAAAAGGTGCATGTAAACAAGTGTAATCAACAAATGATTGCATAATCATGAATTAATTTTAGTAATCAACTAATGACTGCATAATCATGAATTCATTTTAGTAATCATTTCATGCCTTATCGCATGTCAAGTCGTTCCTCTGCTTGTTACAGGTACAAGATTTCACAGCTTAACCCATTGACTCCTGAATTATCTTATTCCCGTAGACTTAACACAGGGACCACCAGGTTCCAGTAAGCAACGGGATTAATGTAAATTTAGATATTGAACCCAAGGGTGACATGGTAAAATAATTCAGAATATAAAAGTGTCATTGGCATATACATGTATTGACACATAACTCTCATTGATTTGTAAAGTAGCAAATTTATTCACTCTTATTTAATCAACAATATTTCCTCTATATGAGGTAATTTTTGTATATTGTAATATTCCATTGACATCTGAATTTGTTCTTTTCAGTTACTAAGTTTGTTAATGTTCCATTGCATTTTTTAGTACAAATTAACCATTTCTCTCAAATAAAGATAGTGTCAAATTCTGTTATCCTTCCGCAAACATTCGTTGGGAAATTTTTAAATATTGTAATACAAACTTGTAATCGCAATGTAATCATCTTTGTTCCCCTTATTCCAGAATATCACTATTGCCAAAGATGCACAGGGTACGACCCCGGTGGAATTCCTCTCAGGAAAAGATGTTGATAAAGTGAGAAAGATAGCCCTGATAGAACTGACGGCCATGTTTGACAGGATGGGGATCGAGTTTGAACCGGTCAGGAAATCAACAAAGAGGAGAGTTAAAGGTAAGGATTATGTTTTCATTTGACCACTAAATTTCATGTCCTTAGAGGGGAGGAGGGGGGGGGGGTACTCACATATTAAGACATACAGGGGTGTGCCACTCTAATGGGTCACTCTAATGGGTCACTTTTTCAAAAAAAATCCCTACACATGGATTCCATTTTTAATCAAAATCTCCCTAAACATAGGTCTGATTTCTTCAAAATTTCAGGTGTTCGCATGGCAATCACCCAAAAATTGTAAAAAATGGGCCTTTATTTTGAGGAAAAAAAACCCCAAATGACCCTTAAAAATGGGTACGGGTTTTGAGGCTGGAGGGGCACAAACCAGTCCAAACCGAATCTGCAATTGAACTTTTTAAGAATTCTCATTTCTCTTTGTTGTATATTACTACTTTTTTCGTTAATTTGATGTCATTTCAGAGAATGGTGTATTTGGTGTTCCCCTAAGAAACCTCATTGCCCATGATAGAATGTGGAGTCCAGAAACGACTACACCTCTTTTTCTTCAAAAGGTAAGACTTAGATTAAGATGAAGAGGACTGCCTATGGAAACCATTTGTTTCAGAGCAATGCCGCCCTTGTCCCATTTGACGTGTGAAATTTGTGGGCAGTTCAAAGTTGTTTCGGGAGGCCACATGCTGTACTGTGACTCAGATTCAATTACCTCAGTTTTTGAACAGTTTGAAATGACATTTTTAAAGCATTCTTGAAGAAGGAATAAATTGTTTAACCAAATCCATATATGCCTCTTGACATATAAATGGGGTTACATTTAAAATATTGTCCTCTGAAAATCCCATAGAAATATAGTCAAACCTGATTTAGTGACCACCTGTATGGAAAGACCACCTTTCTATACAGACCGCATTTCTTGTTTCCCTTGAATAAGGTTTCTCATTTAAAGCTATACTAAAGGAACCTGTACTTAAAGACCACCTGCTTGTAAAGTCTACTATTCATGGTTCCTATGAGTGGTCTCTGTATACAGGTTTCACTGTGCATTTTTTCTAAAAGTTCTATAGATAATGAGTGTGCATTAGATTTTTATCAATTTTTCCATATGAAAAACCATGACAACAGAATTGAGAGTGTAGGACTTTGAAGTGGGATGGGCATACTGGTCAGATTAGAACACCTGTCATGGATCTATTTTAATGATCTATTACAAAGCTGGAACGTGACTGTCTTACACATGACATGACATTGGTAGAAACAGTGACACCCGACGTATATTTTGACAGAGTGTTTTTCTTCCAGCATAATATTGTTTGATGGGGTAGAATTCAGGTGTTGAAACAATCTTGTAGTGTGGTTCTAGCTCTTTGGTTATAAAAGGAAATAAGAGGTTCAGTTTACATAGCAAAAGAGGGTGACATAAGTTGACTCGACCTGGGGCTAACATGTGATATTGATATTGGCCAGTCATATTCACCAGATCAGAGCTCATGTCATTATGTAAAAGAGAGAGAAAATGGCTTTTGTAGAAAGTATTTTCAGTATATTCCTCTATATATTACTTGCATTTACAGGTGTTAATGTATCTTAACTAAACAAAACTTTCAAAGAAGATCTCTGTGTATTTTTCCTTGTTTACCATGTTGCCCGTGGCGATTGTTTGAAATGAAACATGGTTGTTTTGAAACCAGCTTGAACAACACTGCCATGGTCATGAAAGTGTGAGGTGTAGTCAAGGCTGTGGGAGAATTGACGTGAGAGAGAGATTGTGTGTAATGGAAAGATTCCCATTTTATTTGTCCTTTGTTAATACATATAATGCACAGTATCGAGATCATTAGGGCAATCCAACTCGTGCAAGTGTTCCATTATGAAGTGAAAGACACAAGATTACAGGTGCCTTTTGAGCACTGTGGGCATTTCCTGTTATTGACTTTCTTTTTTCAAAATTTAATATTACTCTAACATGTTGAGATTTTTTTTTGTTTAATCGAATAAGGGCAGATACAGGTTAAAGATAACAATTGTACTGAAGGGTAATTCATTGACACGATTAACTTTCACAAGTTAATGTATGGTCCACCAATGATTACACAAATAAAAGCTGCAAAAGCTTTTTTTTTACAAAGATACCCCATTCCATTCAGTGCTTATTCCATTCAAGCAGCCCCATCTGAGCTGCTAATAACCTGGCCTAATAGTTTACAATAATCAATACAAAAAATCTTTTATAAACACTCAGATGATTTTAAAGGAAAAGGCGTTCTTTCACTTATAAAATACTTGGGTATGAAGTGTTTAAGAATTGTAGAGTTTAAATACATTTTTCCCTGATTTAACTGTACATGTAGTAGATGTTTTTGTTATACTGTTGTTGTTATTTTAGTTTGTTTATTTACTTCTTTCAGTTAATAGGCTACCTGGAAGTTCATGGTCTACACGAAGAAGGTGTGCTAAGGGTACCAGGCTCCTCAGCAAGAATTAAGGTAATTTTGATTGAAATGACTGAAGAAGTCATTGAATGATTGATTGATTAATTGATTGATTGATTGAGAAATTGATTAATAAATGATTTGATTAATTGACTGGTTGATTGATTCATTGTTCATAAGTTGATTCATGAATGCATAATTGTGATGGGTGAATTGACAGTATGTAAAAGGATCTATTACAGGGTGTAACTGTTCATTTTATTGAATGTTTGGTTACATTTAATCAATGAATGCAAAATTTCATTCATGGTGGATTAACCCAATATTTAAATGAACATTAAAAGGTGAAATGAGTGATTGAATACTATCTTTTCCAATTGTGCCATTGTCTGGCATAATACAATACCAAGCCAGCGCTAACATGATTGATTGAAGGCCAATAGGGATGGAATTATTGATTCCATGATTGACTGATTGGTCAATGTATTAAAGAAAGAGTAATGGATGGATTTACAAGAAAACTATCACTGCTCTCATCTTTGAATAAACAAAATTGCATCTTTTTCCTCTTGGTGTTTGAAAGCGCTGTCCATAGGTTGTTGAAGTTCATGCATGAGAAACAGGATGAAATCTAATCTGGCTTTGTCAAACAATGGAATGACCTATATCTCCATAATAAGAAAATACATACAAGTACCATCAAGTGTTACAGTGTGATGGGAATTTGTTGTTTCGAGCCACAATGTTTTTGCTCGTAATTGTTTCCCTTGAATGCTATTACAATTGTGAAAACAGCCAAACTGACCTTAGCATAATCGCAGTCTTGCTTTTACTTTCACCAAATAACTCATAGATGTTCTCACTATTGTTTGATTATTCTATTTTCTGTCACTTCCAGTGGCTTTAATAGCTTGAGTCCACTCAATGAGGGGGGCTTTAGAATGATTTGGGGGCACCAGTCTTACTTGATTAGGGGCGGGTTAGGGCACGGGGAGCTATGGGGGGGGGGATGTGCCTCTGGAGCTATGCCACCAATCTTTACACATACCTAGTTCATATACATGAGCTCAAATTTGGCCATTTCAACTTTCTCTGATGTTTGGTTTACTTGATAAGATTATGTAAGTTTCTACTTGACTTTGTTCCAGTGCAGTGAATTGATTGATTCCCCCCCCCCCCTTCCCATAAAATTTTCCTCTTCCCAATAGATAATATAGAAAGCTGTTTTTTTTTTTTTTGCTGTTGTGTAATGTTTTGCTTTGTGTGTGTGTGTGTGTGTTGCTATCTCACAAACTGACATATAGAAAGAGAATTTCACTGTAGGCTAATGTGTGTTGAGAATATCACAAAATTGTCCATGCTTCATGGATTACGTACAAAGTTTTGACATGGGGTAGTGAGAACAAACCCAATGGCAGTAATCACCATTGGAGCAGTGTAAACGAGGTTGCCTTGTATTGATTAGCAGCCTATTGTGCAGTGAGCGAGAGAAAGCAACGTTTCCTGTTGACATGGGTGGGTAATAGCTGTCCGGTCTGAAGGGTTTATTACGCAGATTTCTCGCCTTGACTGAGAGGAAGTTGAAAACAAAATCAGATTTTTTAGCTTAGAAATAATAGGCAGTGACAGGTCATTTTCAAGTGTCACCAAAAATCTTTTAATGTTTGCCAATTTGATTTTTTTTGTGTGTGTGTGATGCAGGATGTGACTACGGATATTTACAGCTTGTGTTGTATAATAATGATATGCACCAGATGATTGTGACTTTTCAAAAATTATGTATTTGTCGACTCAACATTTGTATTAACTACCGGTACACAATAGTCCATAATTGATTGAATTAATGTTTTGCAATACCTGTACATAAAGGTTAATATTCAAGGCCTAAAGGATAAATTTCATTATCTCCAAATTGACAACATTTAGCAAAATGCAAATTGAGAATTTCTGTTTCAACATTTGTTCATGTTTTGCTGCATTAGGTAGCAATGTTTTAACTTTTAGGTACATGTCATCTTTGTCATACCAAAATTTAATATTGCCGATTTTGAGAGGAAAATCTGTTTCCATTAATTCTATTTAAAACATTTTTTGTCATGAGTTCAGCGAAATATTGAAAACAAGCTGATCAAGTTTGATATGAGTTTGATATTAGGAAATTAGTCATGTGATGTTAGGGGGAAATAGGATAGGAGCGGTGGTAAGATGACCGTGAGATAATCATCTAAATATTGATTAAAAGAAAATGTGAATGACATAATAACATTGTTTTGAGGATATGCTGGAAATATTTATAACCTTGGGTGTATGATTGTGTGAAAGCATGGAGAGGGAAAAACAGTAAACTTGGCAATAATTCAATGAAATTACTGATAATCTCTCTTGATGAGTAAATTGTCATGGAGGATTTTGTTATGCTTGTAACAGACTTATGACATTGATAATTGTTCCTTATGAAGAATGACACTGTCTTCTAGGTGTCAGTAAAAGTAAGCCAGACTAGATCTTCCTAGCTGTGAGCTTTCTCTCGCTTGCAAACCATAACAAGAATTAATATGGATATTTTATCCTATTTGTTTATTTGATATATATCTATTAACATAAGTAAGTTTTAATTACTAAATTTATATATGCCTTGGCCGACCTGTGATTGTTATTTTTGTCAGAATATATTATAGATTTTATCTTTTTCTTTAACTTTCAGGTTAAAAACCCCCACATTAGATGAAGTGTATATTTGATTCCACAACGCCAACTATTCACATATCCTTTCCCCAATTTTTCTTTTAAAAGTACAATTTGACTCAACTCCTTGAACTGAACTATTGTACATTATGTTAACTCTTCCTTTCGATTTTAATCAATATAACCCATTTACATGTACTGAGAAATCATATCATACATGTATGTATCTGTATTGGCAAATATTCCAATGCCGTTTAACAGTGATTTCACAGGTGACATCAAAAGTAAAAGCTAATATACATTTGTTACATGTCCTGTAGTCCAAGTCTTACGGCAGAGATGAAAAAATGGGGTTCTACCCAATAACAAAATTGTTGCATTGAAAACTATAGAAAGAGTGGATTGTGCCTCTCTCTGATGCCAGAGAAAATAGGAAAAGTTCTATTTTCCACAGGAAGTATAACCTTGTTTCTGTTTATTACTGCACTTTAATGGAAGGTTACATACGGGCAGGGCTTTAGAGACGTCAAACTCAATCATTTTGATGTGTGTTATTAAGTGAACAGGGAAATACAATTTTGGAAGTTTTGTACATGTGTATAACAATTGGACCCTAGCCATAGTGATGCCATTGAGGAAGGCATTAATCTGTATTTGATGCTCTTTACCCATGGGAGGGGAGAGGGTTAGTGTGATTGAGAAAGCTGATATGAATAAAAAGAAACATTCAAATCCCTGTAGTGTTCTGCGTTTGTATGTAGTGGTACAAATATGAGTGATATTTTGGGGTGTTGGGGGTCATGTACACATTATGTCGTACAATTTCTTGTGGACAAATCACAAGTAATGTTCCAGCTAAAACAGCACAAAATTTAAGCACTACTATTATTTTAGCACTACAATAATTTTAGCATTACATGAACAGTACTTCTAGAAGAAAATCGAGAGATAAATGTATACATTTCACTAATTAACTTTAATAGATATAAGCTATTATGTGTTCATTACACAGATTCTTTGCTAGTTATGTAATTTATTTTATAGTACCAGGTAATGGGACTGTTAAGTTGAAAATGAAAACCGAGCTTTTAATTTCGTTGAGCATCCTCCAACATGGATGTACATTAATCTTTGACGTTCTGCCCGAAAGTGAACCCACTTACCGCATGTCAGGGGTATCTGTCAAAAAATATCGTTTCATAATTGTTTTTTAAATGACTACTTTTACAGCAACTAAGAGAAGAGATTGAACGTGATTTCTACGATGGTAAGTTCAGCTTTGACGATCTACGGATCAACGATGCGGTCGGGCTCCTGAAGCAGTTCCTGAGAGAGATGCCCACACCCATCCTTACATTTGAATATGTAAATGCCTTCGCAATGGTCGAGAGTGAGTACCCCACATGTACATATATGATGCTGTCAAACCAGTAATTTTTGTTTGCAACCAGCAACTTTCTTAAAGTATAAATGACAGCCATGTTCAGGACAATAAACTTTAATGAACTGCAGAAACTTGGTGTTGCGTCTGTTACCATTCAGGGCACGGAACCTAAACAACAGTTTCTGGATATACAATGATCTAGACTTACACTAACTATATTAGGTCCATATTAAAGTATGTGCACCTTACACATACGTGTATCAAGTTTCATACGTGTATTTTTGTATTTAACCAGTGTTGCAGATTATTTTTCTTCATACTGGAATTTCATTCTAATATTATTTTTTGTAAGGCATATAACAAAAATTATAATTATCAAGCATGAATTTTCCTTTAACTCTTTACCTGCTTTAGTCAACTAATTGCACAATATGCATATATGGACCTGATAGGGCTTTTTCAGTTATTGCCACCAAATCCTGGAACCCCTTACCCTCTGTACAGCTTTCAAAAGGTGTCTGAAATCACATTTTTATTAAATTTGTTGTAATATTACTCTCTTATTGTAATTTATTGAAGCTTTGTATGATAACTTACTCTCTTTTCATTTGTTTTTTAAGTATTTCTAGTTGATGCGCTTTGGTACCAAATGAAAATGCTCTTTATGAATGTAATATTATTATTATTATTAATAGAAATATGAAAGAAAATTTGGAAGTGTTGGATTTCAATCTGCAGCAGTTAAAGAGTTAAAAACAAATTTGATTTGTTATTTAACTGACTCGATAGGAATAAACAACCCCTGACTTGAGACTTCCTTTGTTGATATTAGATAAGCGTAATTGCTTGATAAACATATAATCTTTCCTTGTGTTTCCTTTTTTAAAGAAATCAAGGACCGGAAAAAGCAGCTCCAGTGCCTTAATCTTCTAGTCTTGGTGCTACCAGATACGCATAGAGCAACGCTAAAGGTAAGAATTTGCTACATGTTAACAGTTTGGGGAAAAAGTGCATTTCAATGTATTCAAACCACTGCTTGCTGGAACAGGGTGGTTTCTGTGTTAAACATATGAGGAATATGAGAATTCTGTATATCTTTGATGAAATATATCCTGGAGCGATTTACCTGACCGCAAATACGAGGTTCGATGGTAGATAGTGACCTTCTCCCAAACTGCGGGTCAGCATTGGGGAAGATGATAAGACAAGGTTTCTTCCAGCTTCCAAAGAGAAGTTACAGCAGTGTCAACTAATTCCTTATTTTACTGAACTGTTGTTCAGGTTTCATGAGCTNCGAGATTTTCTTGAAAATCTCGTGGTACATTTCCGTGGTACATTACCGCGTTTGGTGTACCGCACATGGAAGAGTTACCGCGGGAGTACCGCGGGACTCAATCTTGGGTTGATTCCCGCGAGACCCGGCGGTAATCTGTCTACTTTATTTCGAGCAATACTGTAAACAGTTTGGGGAAAAAGTGCATTTCAATGTATTCGAACCACTGCTTGCTGGAACAGGGTGTTTTCTGTGTTAAACATATGAGGAATATGAGAATTCTGTATATCTTTGATGAAATAAATCCTGGAGCGATTTACCTGAATGCAAATACGAGGTTCGATGGTAGATAGTGACCTTCTCCCAAACTGCGGGTCAGCATTGGGGAAGACGATAAGACAAGGTTTCTTCCAGCTTCCAAAGAGAAGTTACAGCAGTGTCAACTAATTCCTTATTTTACTGAACTGTTGTTCAGGTTTCATGAGCTCCCCCAATGATTTAATGGGATCTTAAAGCACCATCATAATCTGATACTTGGGCCCAAAACTATGATTTTATTTGACTTTCCAGTTCTTGACCTATTGTATTTGTATGAGAACTGGAAGTGCCTTGCCAAATATACCCTCAGCCGACGCTCCCTTCTATGGCCAAACGCCGTAGTTGCATTAGCAAGACTTGTTGCTTGAGCATGTTTTGTCAGAGCTCTGTGGTGAAAAGTTACAAGTGCTTGGATTGACCACCCAGGGCATCAAAGGAAATCTACATTATGTTCAGACTCCAGAGATTTAACCGTTTATAAATTATCAAAGCTTTATTTGACAAGCAGAGAAATACCTTTGCTGTCCTTCATTTCTCTCTGAAATCATTGCAGTATCAAAGAGGCTTTCATTTCATCTCTTTAGTCTGTCTACTGTCATAGATTCCTGTGAGGAAGCGCTTATAATTAACAGGTGTATCTCCTTAAAGCTATTTCAGGGAACATCATGAACAGTCTCTTGATTCACCAAAAAGAACCAATATATTCCCTGTTGCCAAGCTTATAATAAACAGATGAACCTCCCTTCCTATGTTCCTATAATAGTTCAGAAATAAAGAATGTTTTGGTGTTCATCATAGTCTGTCCATTTTCAAAATGATGCTGATAAATTCCCTTGTGAAAAGCTTATATTTAGCAGGTGTTTCAACCCTTTCAAGATTTGCTCACAAGAACAGTTTGCATATATATAGAAAGGTTATATTTAGTAATTATGAAGGTTTTTTGTTTTGTTTATTTTTATTTTTTCCACCTAAAAATATGACATTCCCATGTAGAAACCTGAATGGGTTTACTTGTTCATGACATTCCCTTTCTCTGAGCATTCTCTGAAATATTCCCAGAAATTGAAGATCTTGTAAATAATACTCAGAGTCTATGTCCCCCCCCCCCCGGGGATTTCCTTGTCTGGACTGACACTATGAACATGACTGACAAAGAAAGCGGACAAAATATACAGTTCCCCAGGTAAACAAAGGAACATCCCTTCACTGCTGTTATGTAAAAGGTGAATATGCATGCATGTGACACCTGTTCTACACATTTTTACATAATAGCAGTGAAGGGATGTTTCTTTGTCTACCTGAGGAACTGTATATTTTGTCCGCTTTCTTTGTCAGTCATGTTCATAGTGTGAATGCTGAAAGAAGGGATCTTTTAGTGATCATCAAAGTCTGTCTATTTTCCAAAGAGTACTGACAGATTCCCATGTGGGACAGCTTAGCAGGTGTACCTGAAAATAACCATCCTACATGTAAGTCGTTCACTTTTAGATGTTGCAGAAAGCAGAGATGTTTAATTATCAAAGCATGTCTATGTTGTGAATGATGCTGATAGATTCCCATGTGGAAAGGCTTGACAGTTGTACCACCCTTTCCTACGTTGTTCGCAGAGTTAGATTCCAGAAAGGATGGATCTTTTATCGATCATCAGAGTCTGTCTATTATTCAAACGGTATAGTGACAGATGCCAGTCGTACCTTGCAATGTGGCAAGACTTAGAAGGTGCACCTCCCTTTCCTTCGCTTCGATTGCTCACGGTCAAACGAACAAAGGACTCTGGCAAAACAAAGGACTTTCAATTACATGCCCCAGTAAGTCCTAGTCAGATCTGTTCCTTTGTTGCCTGTGACCCTGTTTGTGACAATTTATGGACTATCCCCAAACAGGCTGGGAATGGCTGCCAGCAATGAGATTAAAAGGTTTCCAGAGGAAATATCTATTTGTTATCTTAGTTTGCTGCCAAGACCTGTCATGTCGTTCTGTGACGGATCTCTATGCTTTAGCATTCACACTTTTTTCTCTATGAGCTCAGGTTGCACCCTTATCAATTTCTTCTTCTTTTTTTGTGTGGGGGAGGGGGGGTATTTTCTGAAATGCGTTATACAGCTAAATGTTTCTGTTCAGTTGTAATAATGATAACAAAACATTGGCGTAGATAGTCACTCCAAGCGATAAACAAACAGTGCTGCATAGTGCATCAAGTCCAACATACATCAACAACTTGAATATCGTATATATGAACTTCAGTAGTTGATATGGTATACAAGTAGCACATCGCCATAGATAATTTACAATAACCCAGGTGGGTCAAACTGTTGACTGTCCCTTCCCTGCCTGCCATGTCTTTTCAGTTGGAGCAGGTTTAATTAGTCATCTATGTATGGTGATTTAAGCACACCTTTGCAAGATGAAAGTCTTTCATTATCTAACCAAGATGAGGAAGATGTTGACTAAGTTGGCGAGATTACTTGAAGGAACAAAGACAAGTCCATTTTACAGAAGGATCAAGAAGACCTATGACAGAACATTTCGACCTGAAAAATTAGCCTCTCACATCTTTGGTATTTATTGGCTGTAATCCTTGTGTATCTCCTGTATTGGGAGTTATAAACTTTTGAGAAACATTGATATTGCCTGTGAATGAACAAATCTCCTTGAGGCACACAGCCTCACATGTTCTTTAATATTCATAAGCTGTAATCCTTGTGTATCTCCCGTTTTGGGAGTTATAAACTGTTGAGAAACATTGATAGTGCCTGTGCATGAACACGCCTCCTTGAAGCTCACAGCTGGGTGTTTTTTTCTCTGGGCTGTTGTGATGGCCCGTTGTTATCATCCTGGTTGCTAAGCATGATGGGAAGACAGGAAGTGAGAGCAGCAGTCTCTGTCATGCAATCAATTTAATGTCTATGCTCTCTCTCTCTCTCTCTCTCTCTCTACCTCTCTCTTGTCCCATTTCACAAATAGTCTGATTGGATTTAAAGGAAGATACATGTACTGTATACATGTATATTGGATCCTAATCTTTTCCTGTATACTTGAAAATTGACCCATACGTATAGAGTATATCACTTTTATAGATATCTCAAATTTCTTCTGATCCAGCTGACTTTTGAAAGTATAGATTTGAGTAGAACTGAAGTTTATTGACCCTTTACTTGCTTTTGTTGACTATATATGGAACACAAACTGGACTGCCATGGTTGACTTTTGTCACACGTACGGTGTGTATGCATCTTACAGTATACAAATGATGCACAGGTTTGAGTGCATCGGTAGGAAATTTGTGCACAAGGTACCTTTGAATGGTTTGAACCCACGAGGCGCAGTAATTGACCAATCAGATTGCAGGGATTCTTCTACCCATCTTATAATATGTACTCCCAAACCATGCAACAGTCCACGGTTTGGATCCATAGAGAATAAAGAGAGTTCACTGACTTTCATCTGATTGCCTTGTAAAAGAGGGGAAAACCAAAATGCATTTGTCGTCATTGGCATGGTAACTAGAAGGTGCAATGGGGTTACTGGAGAACAAAATGGCCTGGGAACCACTGCCATTACAGTTGGCACATTCAATCATTATGTGCAGACTGGAGTGTCCTTTGGATAGGATGTTCAAAAGTAAATTACATGTAGCTTCCCTGCTTGCTTTGCCTGTCATGTAGGTTCTTCACATGTATACTTGATTGTTTATATCTGACAATATACTGTACCTGCTTAGAGAAAAACACAATTGTTAAAAACTGACCCTTAGATACTTTTTTTTACTTTTAATTGTACATGGGTTTTGTATGTGGATATGGTAAACGATGTAATCATGTGTTTCCTGTGTGAGACATACTACTTGGAATGAATTGATTTCCTGCAGAACGTGCGTGGACTAAGCGATTATTTTGTCTATAATTTCAGTCTTTAATCATATTAGTGTCTACACCAACAGGGCCAATGTGAAAAGCAGTTTTGTAACTGACAATGCTAGCCTGTAAAAATATAACTTCAAAGATCTAAAAAAAAATCTATATATTGCATGAAACCTAATTGTTTAGATCTATATATTCATACAAAAGAGGATATTAAACATTTGGGTATAGATCATAAATGCCTCTAGCTTTATGATCAGAGGACAGTAGCTCTTGTGACTGGTAAAGGAACATTGAGCCTGATTTAATCAGCTCCTCCTGCCCACCCACAGGAGATTATAGAGTGTGGAAAGGACACGTGCGTGAAGATGAGAGCAAAATGACAGAATTTGAAATATCTGCCCCCTCTTTTCCTTGGTTGAATACAGATCATAACAAAATAGGACAGTAGCTCTTGTGAAGGTTAAGGAGACATTGACCCCAGTTAGTCAGCCCCGCCCACTCCTTTGGGACGAGATGGCAGAGAAGGGATCAAAATGGCAGACTTTCAAACCTCCCTCCACCTTCTCTCTCTCTCTTTCTCTCTCTATCTCTCTTTTTCTCTGCAAAGACCTTTGGTTATTTCCCACTTCAAAAGCGGTAGCTTCTGAGAAGGGTAGTGAGACATTCACCCCAGTTGGCTTGCCCCGCCCACTCTTTTGGACAATTGAGTGTAGGGATGCTGACAAAGTGACCAAAATGGCTATTATTCGAGCCCTGACCCCATCCCCCCCCCCCTTTCCCTTCTTCTCCCTCCTCTTCTCATTGTAGAGACCTTTAGTTATTTATGAATTAAGGACACTGGCTTCTGTGAATGGTAGGGGGACATTCACCCCACTTGGCCAGCCCCGCCCACCCCCTTGGGAAGGTGGAGTCTGGAGAAGACTATCACTAGAGGACAGAAACCGGAGAGAGGGGGGAACGATAGAGAGCGAGAGAGAGGAGAGCATCCTGTTTAGACTTGACTCAGAGAGGAGTAGAGTGAGTCAGATCGTATCAAGATGAGGGGAAGCTTTTCATTTCTTCCGCTTCCCACATCAGGATTTAGCAAGGTTTACTTTCGCTCTGTGCTTGACGTTCTTTTTGTTAGGGAGCTCCTCCTTCGTGTACACATACCCGTACAGGACTCGATCTTAGATGAGCGTCATCCCTGGCCCAGATCAGTATCAGCTAGGATATGATGATGTGACATTTGATATGCCTAGATGTGAGCCTGAAGGTGTAAACCACAAGCAAGGTCCCACTGACATTGAGGACTTCCTCAGTGAACTCTTGTGAGGATCTTTAAGAGGCTTGTACCTCTAAAATGTTTTGAAATGTCTTATCCTTCCACCAAACTAGACCTTACCTCAGCTCTCACCTGTCGTGACAGTAAAGATTTCCTTTAATACTGACTATTTAAAAAGCTTTAAAGCCCCACTGCACTACTTAAAGCTACTTGCGCCCTCTATATAAGCAAACAATGCCTAATCAGTGACCATTGGTCCCCCATGATCCTCTTTTTCTTATGTTAATTGAGAGTTGATTTGATTAGATACCCACCTGTCAGTAACCTTGCAGGGGGTATAATCCCTTCTGGCCAAACTAGCGCAGATAAGCTTTAAACCAAACTAGAAGTTACCTCACCTCTCACCTAGTGATGACGGTAAAGGCTTCCTTTTATACTGACTATTTGCATACCTGTTTGAAAATGCCTCATTTAGTTAAAGAAGAAGACTTTATCTTGCTCCTCAACTAATATATTGTAGAATGTATCCTATGAGGGTCAAATTTTTGCCATATTCTCACATGGTGTTCATAATGTTGACATCTTTGTTGAACTTTTAGTGATCTTCATGATTGTATTGAGGATCTAAAATAAATAAAAGCTTTGATGTGTTGAAATGCCAAGTCCTTCCACAATTGGACCAAATATTGTTTTTCGCCTTTGCTAGATATTTAGGGTACCCTAGTCAAACTTTTCTGAAGATCTTGACTATTTTCAAGATCCGAACAAATTTAGACCTTAGCAATTAAAGTCCTCACTTTTCCATGATGGATAAGCAAATCTTGTTGAAAGGTCCTCAGAACCCTTGATGACTTAAACTGTCTTCATACCCTAGCAGAATCAGACCTCTGAAATCTGCCTTGAACAAGTTGAAACTATATTTGTACACTCTGATCATCCTCACAGTAACATAGGTTATATCAATCAACAACACTGGTTAACCTTCAATAAATATAGTCAGTTGTATGTAGATGATTAGTCGATTGGCTTCAACATTTCCAAGAAAGAAGGGTTTTTTTAATCGTATTTTTGAAGAATCTGTGATACTATTGTTAGCAAGTGCAAGGATAGTTGACCTTCCTTTTTTTTCTCTCAAGGTGTCATAATTCAGTCCTCATCCTCTCGTAATTCAACTTTTCAGAGAACTGTTCATATTTTTAAACAGTGACGCACATCACTCACAGTGCGATGCATTTTATATGTGCGTGTGTTTGTATCTTCCATTCGTGCCAAGTTCTCATTCCCTCTCATTTTCCCACAAACAATGAGATCATGTTGTGGTTTGCATACAAATTAATAAGTCTGTGATTTCCTCGTAATGTCAGTGGATTTTGTCACGAACCCTCGGACGAGTATTTGGCTTTCTGCATGCTTCCATGAAAGCAACTAATACCCTAGCTGCACGGTGGGTAGGAAGAGGGATAATACGCTACACCTGTTATTGTGTGGCTACAAATTTATCCACTATTTCTTCAATTATTGGAGAATAAAAGATTGCCAAAATGGTCACTAATATGGTACGTTTTGAAAGTGCCATGCCATGGTGATGCTAATGTTAGACAAATATTTCATAGGCGTTGGCGACTTACCCACTGTTACCAATTTACCCTGTGTCGCCATTCCATTTATCTCTTATCAGTTACAACTACATGTATGCAGACTTCTACATGTGTCTTTGAAAAAGAGGCATAATATAAAGACCAATTCCCAGTTATTTAAAATACACAAGGGGCGTTCAATAAGTTTGTAGCCCAACTATGAAGAAGCAGGCCTTCAGGGACATAATTATGTCTTATGAATTTTTCATCTCCCCCATTGAAGGTGACAAGATTTAAGTTCAGTAGGGCCCCTACTAAGGTATTAGAGGAGTCGTTAAAATTGGAGTACCTGGGACTTAAACAAAATAATGACTATGTCAATGGAACATGCAACCTGCAATCATTCATTTTAAGGTGTTCTAGAAGAAGGAGCTGAAGGATATCCATGAGAAGTTTCTTTTTTTCTTTTCTTTCTTTTTTAAAATCATCCTTGAGAAGTTGTTGACAACATTATTACTCCACAGTAAAGAAATAGGCAGCTCTGATTTATATCTGATTCCCTCAAAGTCCATTAATTACTGATCTTTTCTGTGATTGTAAGAGGATTCATATGGTATGAAACATGATACCTATAATCATTACCTTTCTTCCTTTTCTAATTGAGCACTTGACCTTAATAAGCGATCCAGAGTACCTATTGTAAACTCCTCTTTCCATCACATAGGACCTTGTAATACTTTTTAATTAGAGGATAAGGTTAAATACAAGCATGTGATGACAATTATAGTCAAGTTGTCACATATCTGCATGTTGATTCAGACGCAGTGGTGTGGACATGTAGACGTGATTGACCTATTTTGCACTACTATATATAGAGGGATTTCTTTGCACGTTTGGCCTCGCTGTATAATGGGGGTCAGTTTGCGATAATCTAGTGAAACTATTCTTGATGTCATAGTGATTATCAGGGTAGGCTTCCCGTGGTGGTAGAATCGAAGGTAGATAATGCTTGGCCTAGATTTCAACTCCGCGTATAGGCTTGGCTTTGATCAGAGTGATACGTGACGTGTTATGAAAGTATAATGTAAGTCAGTTGATAGACACATTGATAGTATTCAAGAAATCTGCATTTAGATTAGGTCACTTATTTTGTTTCTTCTTTCTATACCTGTGATGTGAGAGCTTTTAAACATTTAAGTACCGGTAGTATTTTTGAAAGTTGACTGGTTTTTCTTGCACATATAGATCTGCAATTGATTTCAATTTCACTTTCTTGGAATTTAATCCAAAAAATTGTATGTGATACAAAGAATAAACCTTGAATAAAGCCATGAATAATTTAAAAAATCAGTTCTTTCCTGAAACTGTGGAAGATAATTATTGTAACTGCCTTCTAAACATTAATGAAAACATTGAACTAGATTTGAAAGATTCTAGATAAAGCCTTGTGTAAGAGATGTCTATATGTACTTTCTAGTGTGGAATTTTTCAAGAAAGAAGAGGGGGGGGGGGTTCCATGTTATTTGACATTTTATGTTTTTCTGTATATCATATAAGAATGGGTCAGAACATATACATGTATTTACACACACATTTTCTTTAATACTTGTACTCAAAACTAAAGACTCAAAACAAGGCAAAATTGCATTATGTTAATGATTTTTGTTACATCATTGTCTAGCTGTCCTCCGATTCTTTTGAGGTGGAGCTGGAAGGGGGTCAATAAAGGGAGGCGGAAGGGGCAAGAAACCAGGAATCAATCTAATTAGGCCCCACTAATGCAAGAAACTTACATTTACTGCATGAAAATAATATACACTGTGGATGTAATGTGGACGGTAGGCTTATCTTCAAAAGAGGAAGTATAATTCTGGGACAATAGCAAGATAAGAAAATTGATAATTACCCGTCCTTTTCACACATACTCCCTTACTGTCTCCTTCCAACATAATTAGCTTACCGGTAGTCATTTATTACTCAATATTTTGTGCTGTTTCATCAGTCTTTTGCAAGTATTCTTTTACTTTTTGGTGCATATACAAATATTCACTAAAAAGTAAAAGAGAACTAAATGTATCAAAAGACCTCATCTTGAAATGCAGGAATACACAGAAGTAATTCTCTTGTTTATATTTTAATCATATTTAGGAATATCTTGCCCAAACCTTGTTTGCCAATGATTTTTAACCAGAATATATACAATCTTTACAAATGTGATACTGTTTATGTATCAAAATATTTGTTATGGTTTTCATACAACCTTTTAAAAGAAGGATAACAGTTTATTAATTAGATATAATTTGTTGTTCTTTTTTTTTTCAGTTTCTTTAATAACTTGCCAAAAGATTATGTTAAATGGGCTGTGAAGCCTTTTAGAGAAATCTCATATGTTTTCTGTGATGCACTGACAATGAAAAAAACCAAAGAAATCCTAAATTCTAAACCGTCCAATTTCGTTTTCTTCTAACACACTCTTTCAATGGGTTTTATGTCAAGTTAATTTACATCAAGCCTAGCATTCAAAGGGTTAATGCTAAAACTGACCAAGAATTGTTCTTCTCATAACCGCCTCTCCCTCGATGAAAGAGGATGAACGGGGCATAGCTGTTATTAGATGATGCTTGATACGGCCCAGATAAAGTAGACCAGGACTTCCCCTTGTTCCAGTTCTCTGCTGGACTGGAACCTGACAGTGGTCAGTTTCTGTCATTGGTCAATTAAACCTGCCACTACCTCCCTGAGGCTCTGGCATTAGGTCTGTCCTAGCCAGGTCTGTCGGTTTTATGTCATGGGTTTACCTGGCCAGAGGGGGAAGGGGAAAAGATGGATGTGACAGATTAGTCCCAAGGAAAATTATTTTGAGAAGACACTGTCTATGGAGATTGTCATTGACCTGTTATTTTGTAGTTGTCTAATGTCTATAAATGTGATGCATGTAGCTAAAGGGCAAGTCTTTTTATTAGCCCTAAAGTAAACCTGACCACTCAAATCTGGTTATTACTGGATAATTGTTAATTAAATAAATATAATTATTATTTGACCAACCAAAGCTAGTTTTCTTCTTGAAATTTACTACTTTTCACCAGTGTGAATTATAATCCTTGTCTACTGAATTTTATTTGTGGTTTGTTGTCGCCTCGTCATAATGTCAACATTCATGTAACATTCAGACAAGAGTGAGTGAAATCTAGAATGATAAAATATTGCAAAGTTATCAGGAATATTTGATGATATTCTTGATAAATTTTCCAGAATAGAAAAACCCTTAGAATCACACTTCAGGAGAATTCCTTGGAAAGCACTTTTCTCAGGGTCTTGCTCTTTCTATTTGTGCAATAATTATCATGTAGTTTATTTTTAGTATTATTTTGCCCCCTCACACATTCATTCATGTATGTATCATCTTGTCTGGTGGTTGACCTATCCTCTGCCACCCACCGTCTATTTTCAGCTCAAACTCTCTCATACCTGGGCCATATAACATGGCATGGGAGTACGTCCCCAAATTAGTTCCTGTCTGCCTTAAAGGAAAGGTTAGAATGAACAATGTGTGACAAAAGAAGGCAACGTCAAATATAAAAATTGATCCAGATCAATCACAAGTCCTATACCAGTAATCAATCTTACCAGAAGTTTGCGAAAAAGGGGTAATTTTTGGGATGTTCACAAACATTGGAATGTTAACAGAATTTTTTTTTTAAGGGTAATTTTGGCTTTGTCAATTATGCAGCTCAATTTCAAAACCTATAGGGTGCAATAGAATGTGCAGTCTGCATAATCTCTTCTAAGTCATTCAGACTTTCATTTAGACACTACAACTGACATGTATTTGTGCCTGCAAACTATAATTGAATGGCATCATCAGCCCAGAATTGTAAAACATAATGTCCCTGAAAAACAATGCAATGGCCTTTCTTTATTATTGCTGTTTCAATTTGTTCAATCATTTCTTATCCAAAGATAGGACATGTGTGACTATACTATTTTAATGTTTTACATTTTTTCTGATGGTGAAACCTGTTTAATTCCTATTACCTATTTTTAACTCTCACTCTCCTCATTATATATTCTCAGCTTTAAGTCTCATGCTTTAGCAGAACCATCAGTCAAGAATCTCAAAATATACCGTCACTGAACATCGTCACTGTGACCAGTCTATCCATGCTTTGGCTTGTTTTATCCAAAGATAGACCAAAATTACGACTTGATCACAATTTGTCTTGTGGTTTGAACCTGTGTCGTCTCCATTATCTATTTTCAGCTCTTACTGTCCTACCTGAGTCGAATCGTGAGCTGTGAGTCCCAGAATAAGATGTCTTTGAACAACGTGGCCATGATCATGGCACCCAACCTGTTCTCAGGACGAGCCATCTCAAGGAAGAAGTCACCTGACTACTCGGAGCTTCACATAGCCGCAGGGACGTCAAACATCATGCGCATGCTCGTCAAATACCACAATATCCTGTGGGTGGTATGTAGTCTCTTTTTTTATTTTATTTTTAATTTACGTACATGCATGAAACAAAATATTTCTGCAGGGTAAGCATTCTATACTAAGGCTCACCCAGATATTAGTAACATAGTAGCATAGGGTCAACAACAACAACAATAGCATGTCACCGTAACAAAGTAAATAAGATGCAGAAGGTTTAGTGTGCTTAACACTTCTGTATCTCATAACCCAAAGTTCAGTAATAATGGGAGCAATAAGGGAGTAACAATGGAATGAATAAATAAGGAATGTTGCCATGGCAATTTCTTGAGGTGGTTTGCCATGATGTCATATCTGAAAGGGGCTGTTATGAAGATGTAACTTGTGACCTTGCTCAAATTTTCAAATAATCCCTATCTTGCAGAAATACACAAAGAGATTCATGCATTGTATTGTAACCAAACTATAGATGATGAAACCACCGTTTCAGTGAAGCTCTTTAATGAGAGACACATATTTGTTGACAAAACAAGATTGTTCGACTGTATTTGCCAACTTGAGAAGAGTTGAAGGTAATTGCCTTCAGGCATGTGAAATTTGAATAATCAGTATTAGTTTGTGTAGAACTATTTTTGAAGCAAAACATTAATATCCCAGTTTTTTTCATGAATAATTGCATGTCAATCTGCCTCTGTCTTTGGCTGACTGTTTTCTCTCCCCCTTCCCCCCCTCATCCTCTCATCCTCTCTCACTTTCTCTCTCTCTCTCTCTCTCTCTCTCTCTCTCTTACTCCGTCTCTGTCATACAACAGGTCCCTTTCCGTATGTTAGAGCAGGTTCGTAAGATGTATGAGGTGGACATGAAGAGATCAAGAGACTCCAAATCGGTAAGAAGTCATCCACTCTCCCCAATATCTACACATGGGTATATAAACGGGTCAATACATCCATCCATGTACACCAATATCTATACATGGGTCTTTCCATCCATCCATCCATTTGGGGGTTATTCACTTGTGAGAAATTAACAATTTTGAACCATAACGATACTTTAAAGCCCCACTGTACTACTTGTAGCTACTTCCTCCCTCTTTTTAGAAAACAATGCCTAATCGATGACCATTAGTCCCCCATGATCCTCTTTTTCTTATGTTAATTGAGAGCTGAGTATGATGACCTGTCGGTGACCACCCTGGATGGTCTAATCCCTCCTAGCCAAACTAGTAAAGACGGCCTTTAATAGATAGAATTTGTTAACTATTTGCTTTTGTGATTGTAACCTATAACCTCGAAATTGGGGGGGGGTGGAGGGATACTGCTACAATACTCCTTAAATGGTTATTCACTGAATCATGAATGCCTTTGAAATTATTTATATTTTATTTTTTACTTTTTTATTTTTATTTTTCTGATTTCATAATCACAGATAAATGAGATGATATTATACCTGTTTGGATACATCGTAAAATACCACAAAACTTGACCAACACTAGGATTAAAATACTATATCTTTCATTTGTTATTACTCTTGATATATGTGTTATCCATTTTTCAGCAGTGTACATTATGTGTGAGCCTTTAATCATGAATGTTGTGTTCTACTGCTGTGTGTGTGTGCCAGTAGGCTAGCAAACACCTCTTTCCTCAGTGAGCGTAACACAACAGCACGTATCCCCCGCCCCCACCCCCCTTCTGTTTCTTTCTTCCTCACTGGTTTGATTTAACATGCCTCACGCTACCCCTCCCTTCACAGAAACATCGTCAAGAAATTGTGGTGCAGGTTTTATATTCCAAACCCAATTGAGCTTCCATTAAAATACAGCTCATGAATTGTATGGTGGGCAAGACCTTGGTATTTTATCCCATATGTAACCAAAGATTTTACTCCACCTGGTGATTTGATCAAGTTGTAAGCCTTAAAGATTTTGGATCAGACAAAATATCAAGGAATATTAAAATTTTGATAATATATATTTCAAATTTATGTGACGATGCCAAGACAATATAATATAGGTCATGTTTTTTTGTAATTTTTTTTTTTTTTTT
>BEXV01000327.1:71505-88836 GCA_003118195.1 Hemicentrotus pulcherrimus | reverse complement strand
ATTTTGTACTTCTCTTAAAAGAATATTAATTATTCTAAGATGCAATTATTTCTAATTTCTTATTTAGTTGATGATTGCTTTATCATATACATGTACTTGTGCAATACTAAACTTTTACTTCACTATTTCCTAATCCTCTTGTTTTAATGTTTCTAGTTCTATATCGATCAATGTGATTCCATGTGTATATCTGAATTTTTCAACCTTTAACATTTTATACATGACATGTACCTGAACAACTTTAATATTTAAACTAATACACTCTCTGTATCTTAATGACTAGTAATCAATACAAGAAAATCCCTGATTTACTTAATAGAATGTAGTTATATACATGTACAGTTCACATCTTAAATATTCATACCCTTTGTCGATTTGATGTTTTTTATTTTCGTAACTCAAGAATGAAAGATGAACGGGTTGATTTAGGGCCATTGTCGTATACTTTTAGATGTAAGCTTTAATATGTACTATTTTCAAGAGACACATATTGGGACAAATCCATTTTTCACATACCGGTACTTCAAAAATTACAAAACTTGGTAAAGGTACCGGTATGTACTGTATTATGAAAAATGTAGTTGTTAAGTGTACATGTATTCTCTGCCTCCATTGCTACATATTTCACCATAACTTAGACTCATTTCTGTACCCTTCTGTTTCTATTTTGTTTGACTTTCTATTAATGAATTGCAAGTTATATCAATGGGGGTATCTTGTGATTCAACTAATTTGCATCTTCTAATACTAATGCATGAATAACTCTTAGAATAACCTACAGTATCGAATACTAACCTACCCATACAGTGATCTGCCCAGTTCATAGCCAGCACTTTTATTGGATTCAGATCAACTCTGTTTATAAAGCCTTAGTGTTTTGATGGAACTTCCTTTTCAATGGTGGTGCAGGTTTTGTCTGGTATCTTTAAGCAACGAATTAACAGATTACAGACACTACTTTATTATTAAAGTGAACATTTTAAATTGATAAAGCACTGTTTATGTTGGTAGGTAGAATTACACACCTGAGATCCCCTGACTAATGTGGGGTTGTAAATTTTAAAAAGAAAAAAAAACTTATACCGGTACATTAATGACAAAAAGTATGATACCAATAATTATTATCTAATTACTGAGCTACATTATATAAGACAATAGTGATGGATAAAAGATGGATGACAAAAGTTCTTTGAAGATAGTAATCACCATTTTGAAAAGATACACGTAAATGCCGCTATCATAATAGTTTTGAAGAACCAATTGTTTTGTCATATATTTCTTTATCTCACAAATATGCTGCCTGAAATAAATAGATATCCTCTTTGCACATGTTTTGGGTAACCTTTTTTTTTATTTATTTATTTAATTATTTTATTGATATGCAAGTAACCTTATGTGTATAATTCAGACTAATTTGACTAACATTGGACTTTAAAAAGCATGTGCTCGTACCAAGGGATTAATAAGGGAAGCTAACAATCATAACATTCTGATTTTTTTTTGTTTTGTTTAATGGAAAGAGAACTAATGATGAAATGAGTGGTCATCTGTAATCCCAGAATCAATTTGCAGTAGACAAATATGCAATTACTCCTGGAACTAACTTGCTAAAAATCTTTGTTACGGTTTTGTTATATTTAAATACAACTATTTAAATCACAATCAGGACTGGTGATGCTGATAATGTATAATTTGAAGTATTGATGGTACAAGACAAATGCGTTTTACTGTCAAATTGAATTGTATCTTGCACTGCATCACAAAATTATAATTTTTTTACAACATACAATCATCTATGAAGCACAGCACTAAATGAATATCATAGTCAGAACTATCCATGACATCATCAGTAGAATTAGAGTGACCACTATAGACAAGGAGCATTGATAGACAGATTTCACATCACATAATTTGTAACAGAAGATATGGTAAATGTTACAGTGTACCACTATTGTCAGTTGCACTTTACATGCAGGTGGTCACTAAATCGTTCCTGTTTTCCCAAAAGGACGGTAGTGAGGAAAATCCTCTCGCAAATTGTATACGATTTTCATTCACTACCATCACTTCGTGAAAATAGGGACGAAATATTAATAGGTTCAACCATTCTCATTTGAAAGCATGCAAGCAGAGTCATTTCAGGAAATTGTTTGTTAACTTGCTTGGTTTCCTTTCGATTACCTTACAGGAGGTTGCAGAAGGGATCATCCGAATCCAGACGCCGGGTTCGGTCGAGAAGGTCCTCACGACGATACAGCTCAGTGAGAGGACGACGGCAGGTGACATCGTAGCCAAGTTCACAGAGGACACACCTTTCATGAGTATTGAACCTGCGCCCCTCAAGAGGAACAGCCTCAGGAGGCGGAGCCGTAAGAAATCTATTCAAAGGTAAGTAGGTAGGGTAGGCTAGGCTTGTTTTATCACGATAGACCGGTTTACCATTAAACATATTCAGATTTTATGCATACTCTGTAAAGCCTATCTGCACTAGTTTGGCAAGGAGGGATTAGACCTCTCTGCACGGTCACTGGCAGGTGGTTATCTCCCAAATCGGCTCTCAGTTAACATAAGAAAATATGTTAATAAACCGGTCTATTTTGTGAACTGTTGAGCAACTTGATTAATTGGTTGATTGAAGAAGAAAAAAAACTTTTACACCTGTATACTCCCTTCACATCATATGCCAGTTTTGAGATGTAAATTCATTATTATTAGATTTACAAACATTTCTGTAAACATTCATCAGTTGAGAGCAGGAAAGATGATTCTCTCTGTGTTAAAGCATACTGCCCTTCTGGCTTATGGTGGACAATTTGTTCTTTTACTTTAATATCATGCTATTAAAACAGTATTTGATTATATTGAGAAGCTATAGTTTTACAGTCAAACCTGCTTTAGCAACCACCTGTAATAGAGAGAGCTGCGATCTATAAAGACCACATTTTTTTGTTTTCCTTGAATAGGGCTTCTCATTGAAACCCTTATTAAAGGAACCACTACATAAAGACCACTTGCCTATAAAGTTCACTTTTCATGTTTCCCATGAGCCGTCTTTATAGGTGTCACTGTAAAAGGATTTCCCTTTCATAATTTTTAGGAAGCAATGCCCCAAAAGTCTTCAAATTTATATCTTCATTGCTCCATGTCTTATTTCTTTTAGGAATTCCAGTTTTGATTTGTTCAGTAACATCACCTCCAGCAGAGCACCAAAGTTCTATCTCTACGAAGTGGGGGGATGCATAGGTGAGTTGAACAGATGGTTCCACGCCGTACAATAATAATAATAATAGTAATAGGCATATATAGAGCTGTCTATCTAGACAATTCTATTCCAAGGTGTACAAAGGAATTATTACCCGGCTTTAGCCTGGCTGCCATTACAGCGCTCTAGCATTTCAAGGAATTATGTCCTGCCAGGTACCCATTTACCTCATCTGGGTCGAGTGTGGCAAATGTAGATTAATGCATTGCCAAAGGTCTTTTGTGCTGTGTCGGGGATCGAACCATGACTTTTGAATTTCAAGTCAATTGCTTAAACCACTTGACTACAGCACTTCTACATGTACGTCACATGCACTCTGACGATTGCTCCTTGGACATAACCTGAATTTTAAACTTCGGCCCTAGACCACACACCATACGTACATGTAATCCTATCACTATATCCAAGCCTAATCTAAAACTACGTGCAATTATAATCTCATCCCAAAACCAGTTTCTTCGATGAAATAAACGGAGCAATTGTACTCATCACACTTGAAATGGATCTACACAAACATCACCATGTAGCTACAGTATTTTAATGAAATTATGAAGTTATGTGTATGAAATAAAAGGATGACAATATCCGCAATCCGTATAAAAGTTTCTTGCAGTTGGCTGTCAGCAACAGTCTGAAAAAAAATCTGCTTCTACAGTGAAGTTCAACTGAACTACAGTGTACCTTTGAATGATTGTATGCTGAATTACTCTGACTCTGAGAATATCATTATATCCTTTGTTTACAGGAGAGAGATGTCTAGATCCTGAGACCAACATGATGGCGCTCGTTAGGGTCAACCCGACAGCTGAATGGATCATTAGATGTAGACCAACATGAGGCCATTCACACTACGCAGAAGTCCAATCAAACTCGCCAAATCTTGATAAACAAACTCTGTGAAAGAGAAGTCATCAAGTGATTTAGCCTAATATTGTGGAGATATTATGCTTTCAGTGTCTCCATGGGCGAAAGCAATCATTCCTCCTCTATGAGAAAGGAATGGTGATGTGGGCGAGTAGCAAGTGTTGCAAGGAAATACAAAGCTATTAGCTCCTTGTGTGCAGAATCTTCTGTGATGATGAAGATCATTTGACAAAGCCAGCTGAATTTTGCCTGAATATGTCACCATTGGCAGGAGTCAACTCTTCTTACTTATTGAGAAGGACAAAGAACTGTTCACATGCTTGAAGCAACATTGCGAGGAAGCGTTTTACCTTGCAATATGTCTACATGTACAAGATTTTGCAGGATGGTGAAATTAGTTGTTAGCTTTAGCCGAATTTCACACGAAATTCAATCTTTACTTTCCCATGCCAGAGAACTGATCACATGCTTGAAGCAACATTGCAATGAAACACTTAACCTTGTATGCTGTCTCTGTCAACAGCAGTACCTGTCATGATGGTGAAATTAGTTGTTAACTTTAGCTGAATTTTCCATATCCTTAATTGACAATTTCAATCCTAGGAAAGATGATCGGACATGTGCTTAAAGGCAATATTGCAAGGATATATATCGTGCAAATAGTGTGTTTGTATACAGGATCCTTCATCAGTTAAAATTTGAGGGTCCTGCTTACTTTTTGAAAAAGTATGCCTAGAATTATCTTGGGATGCAAGATTCAGTCATGACTGTGCTAATTAGTCATTGCTCTAGCTAATTTTGTCAAGACATTTTGTTTTTATGATGTGTTTTGGTGTGCAAAAGATAGTGATAATGGTTAAATTCCTCATTTGCTACGACTCTGCGCACATATTTTGAGTTCATATGCAAAATTAGTGCAATGGTTTAAAGTGGTACTTACTAATAGATCCAAACTTGTGTGAAAAATAAGAAGAGTGAGCATCTTATGCAACATTCCTGCACAAAAATATTTAGGGGACAATGGAGCAAGAGTCCATCTTGTTTTGTAATGCTGTATGCATTTTGTTGAAGAATGTAATTGATTTTTGCCCAAACGATTCTGTATAATTGAGCAGGTCTAGGAAATGTTTATCTGTCTATTTTGGTTACAGATGAAGCCTTTTTTAACTGTGGTTTGATACCACTCCAGTGGCTGTTCTTTGCTGCTTCTAAATCATTAAAAACCGATTCATTCAACTTCTCCAGAGAGAGAGTCACTAGCATTTCTAGAAATCGATCGATGGTGCGTTACAAAAGTCCAGCCTATTGCACCTTTTAAATGTGCAAAGGGTATGGCATGATCATACATGATCTCAGCATGTACATATAAGTACTATGTACTTCTACATGAAATTCACTTTGATATTGATTGAATTTATGTTGGGGGGTTTGTCTGTGTTTATGAGCTTGTTGGAGGT
The DNA here is from genome assembly GCA_003118195.1 of Hemicentrotus pulcherrimus. Classification (NCBI taxonomy): domain Eukaryota; kingdom Metazoa; phylum Echinodermata; class Echinoidea; order Camarodonta; family Strongylocentrotidae; genus Hemicentrotus; species Hemicentrotus pulcherrimus. Next base: position 83,253 of record BEXV01000327.1, on the reverse strand, counting down.
ATGTGTTGTTTCATTTAATCTTTCTTCAACAATAATGTTTGATTTAGACCAAATTAATTGTTAGAGACCAAATCTGAATTTAACATGTGTAAGACCAAACAGATGCACAGGTAGTAGCTTAGCCAAGGACATTCTTCATTGCAGCGAACCTTTGTTCAGCTTTTTTTTTTACAGCTTTAATTTGATTAATGTTTGTATTTTCATCTCTAAACTCCCTAAGATCCTGCTATGTGAAAACATTCAAGGACAAAAATCTGCAGATCTATGTATTTTCTTTACCTGAATGTTTACAAGATTGTTAGCTGCTTTATTTTATTTCTAATTCTCTTTGTATTTTCTTGCCCTTTAAAACCTGCTGCTTGTATTAAGTGTACTGCAACTCTATACCGTGTAATGATCATTGTGTTGATATGATTTCAATTGTGCTGCTTAAAATTCATTTTAGTCTTTGATTTGTAATGATTTTCTCAACAATTTGGTGTGTGTGATTATATACATACTTTTTTTTTGTTACTTCATGTGTTTCTCTCCTTAAGATACGCAATGACAATTCTGTAAGGCTTTTGGTCATCATTTGATGAGTGATTCTCATGCAAAGGAGGAGTGCAATTTCTCATATGCTTTCATTAAGGCCAGCTGTAAATTGTGGTTAAGGATTGTTAGGTTTTTCTTTAGGGCATTGTTAGAGGCTGGAGTGTGCAAAAATAGTCCATCCAGATTGGTATAAACATTTCTTTTTTTGCTTTGTTTTTCTTTTTCTTTTTAAATTTCTCCTCTTTGTTACTTTTTTTCTCTAGGGTTATAAGGAAAACAGGATTGCAGAAGTAAAATCTCTTATGTATATCGTTTATTGGCAGGCATACTTGTTTTACATGTACATATCATAATTATCAGGACAGTTTATTTTTCATGTGTTATCTTATATAACCCTTTGACCTTTCAAGAAAGAAAAAAAAAGAGGGAGCTTTTCGAGGAGAAAAAATTGTTTTGATAAAACCTCTCAAGGTCGAGATGGAAAAAATATCAGCAGGTGCAACGCTTTTCTAATTGAAATTTCATGACTATATATTTTCAATATGTTTTTGATGAGTGGCAGCTTTAATGTAAAAACTGTACCAAAAAAACAGTTGATTTTAGAATCAGGTGCTAACGAATTAGATTGATAATGTCATTGCTCTTATTTAGATACCAGAATCAAATAGCTATGCAAACAAATGGCATTGGATGTTTCTCAAAGTAGAGGGATAGCAGATGCACTTATAAGGATAATAGTATCTGTATTGCTCCTACGTTGGTGTTTAAGTGTAGTGAAAACAAAAAGGTGCTCTTTTTTTGCTATTTTTAGTAAACAGATTATGCAGAACTTGTGAATTTACATTTCTCAATAGGTTGTAGAAGGGAAGAAAGAAATATTTTCAACACTAAAATTGTGTACAGCTTTCAGCAATATGTAAGTGTTTTTACCATGGGCAAGGATGGCTATACACAACCCTGTAACAAACAAAAAATGTGAATATTGTGGTAGAATATCATCCTGTTTTGCACTCAGTACTATAGAGTTTATATGGATGATGTTAAAAGGAGATATGTTGGATGGTGTAGAATAGTGTACATACCTATTATGAAGTTGAACTTTGGAGCTGACTTGCAAAAAATGGATGCATTGTACAGATATATGTTGTACATGTGTGTGTAGATATGTTTGATATATTAACTGTGTGCAGGTTGAATACATGTAGGTTGGTGTGAACAGGCCTTGTAGATTACAATTGTATATATATGTACATGACATTGTATATGTCACTCAGAACAAATTCCAACTGCCCAAGATTTGAACAACTCATTGAGAAGTAATAATGATGAATGTGATAGTGTGTAGCTTATATTCAGTCTAAAGTGATATGTCAGGGAGAAAATGCAAGTTTGAATGTCAGAATGAATGAATACAGAGTGCTTTGATAGACATTGCCATTCAATTTTTTGTTTTTGTACTTGTAGAGTAGTACCGTTTAGGCGACGCAGACTACTTACCGTAGTCATTTATTGTCAATGTATGCTAATAATTGATCAAAATGTGTGATATGTTTGTTGGAAACCATTACCTGTTACATTTAGATACCCATTTGGTATGTAATGAACACATTCTACCTAGATGAGATAAACGTTTACCAGTTTAAAATATATTCAATGAATGGCCCCATTGATTCTTCAAAAATTATGACCTAGTAATCAGGTAGAATAGATTTTAACACCTGCTTTGGCAGACGTAAATTAATTTGTCATGTAATTTATGCACCAATATTGGAAACATGTTGCTAAAAAAGTGACCATGGATGTTAAAAATGTTCTGAAGAAAGTTATGATTTATGATTTATCTAAGATGATACCAAACTGTTGCTATCTCATTTTTTCTCCTATATTCAAGTCTTTATACTTTTGTCTATACTATAAACATCTTTCCAGTTTTATCTTGCTACCAAACTTTGTTTCATTATTTGCAAATCTACTGTGATATAATTTGCTTGAGATTGATTCATCAACATATAATTGATTTAGATTGGAACTCTCTTTTATTGGAAACGGGTGGCTGCAAACGTCTCATTTCTATATGATGCTCTTTCAAAAGATCTTAAGCACAGCTGTACTAGCACAAGTAAATCATAATCATTACATTTTTTACCTCCTTTTGATCATCTTGACCAAATAAGGGATGGTTGTTGCCTTGTGGGATAATAGGAATGGTTAAAACGACTTGCAATAGGGTGAAAAGAAGAATATTATATATTGGGTCCAAACTGCTTGAAGATTTAGTCATGTCGAAGTGTATATGTTAATGTAGCACACAAATTGAATTTAAATGAAAAAAAGAATATGCACATTTATCATTACCNTCTCTCTCTCACTCTTATTTTCGTTCTGTAATCTTTCTGTATTCTCTTGTGTTTTTTGCCCTTTTCTCTATTCACGTCTCTTTTGTTGTTTGGCTCTTCTAGTGTCTCTTTCTATTTCTTTTTTTCATATGTTTGTCTCTCATTCAACATATTTATCTGTTTCATTTTGAGAAACAGTAACAGTTCCAGTCCGCAGACCATGAATTTAAGTATGACAAGATCTCAGCATGATCAAGGCATCTATTAGCTGTACATTTCTGTTTGATTTTCGAACAAAATCATCAAATCATGCATCGACTCATCGATAGGTAATATTCTGTCAAGCTTAGTTTTGTATCATAATGTATTTATAACTGTAATGATGTATCGTTCATTATTAAATATATATTGTAAGAACTATATCAAAAGTCTATATATTTGTGTCAAATGTGTGCATAGATTGCATATATTTTCCACTTTTTCACTTATTTTGATAAGAGACGAGAGAATATTTTGTGTGAGTAGGTGATAGATGCACTTACAGGGAATATTACACAGATTGTGTATACATACATACATTGATTGGTGTTGCTAATAAAAGCACTTACTATGCACAATACCAAGGAAATAACTTTTGTTGTCCAGTCTTTCTTTGTGAGTACAAGATAAATGTCATTGAGAAATTTTCATGATGAGCATAAAGATAAAGACCAAAAGAAAAAAAACATGAACTGTTTTAAAGAACTGGAATGGATTTTCCATTTTTAGTTGTTGGTTGCCCGCAAGAAAGCTCTTACTGCCATTACCAATTCATAGGTCGGTCTTATGACCTTCTTGCTAGCAGCCGACAATTTGCATTAAACCTATTGTGGGTCGAGTTACTTGACTATATTTCATGAAGCACCTAACATCAAACTCTTAACAACATACTACCACCCTTCTGTAACTATAAACACAACATACAAATCATGGTATGATATCCATTTTGTGACAGAATGATAGTCATTTGTAAAGTTAATGGTGAGTGCCATTTGGTGTTCCATACATCAGAGGTTATAAGGACAATGCCCATCTGAGTCCGCTATAACAAAATACAGGTTATGAAATTTTAGAATTAAAGGAATAAATCATTAAAAAGTATGATCATGAATAATTTAACATAAACATGAATAAAAGTTAATTTTACTGCAATAATGTCAGTGCTTTATTCATATACATGTACATGTTAGGATATTGAGTTGCATCCATTTGCACATTTCTTTAAAAAAAATTGATTCATCTTTGAAAATAATTCATTTATTTAATATAATCAGACATTTTATCTCACATGATCTATTATCAATATATTTCCATTTAAATTTGAAATTCATTTAAATACATCTTCACACATATATTCTTGTAATGAAAAAATGAGTTAAAAGTTATCCAAATCCAAATATAATACATAGACACGTGCCTATTAGACCATTTGAATTGAATCAAATATGTCTTCCATTTACAATCAACATGATCACAAAGTGTATAAATTAAAAGGAGTCATTGTTCAAGCAGTCTCAAATTAATTAGTGCATTGCTGATTGAAAATAAATTTCTATCACACCTGACCTTTGACCTGTTTGGGGGGATACATGTTTGAAGATGGTTTTATGCATTAACTTGTCATTATTGAAAAGTTTCTAAAAATATTTCAGTTTACTTCTGTTTTAACATCTCGGTATTAGTTCAGTTTCATATAAAAGCTTGTCTATAAGACGTCTTTTCTAAATAGCATAATTTGAAAGAAAAAGCAAAATAATTATTAAATTTTTCAGTTTTTAACTGCATTATAAACATTATTTCAGTTTCACATAAAAAGCTAGTCTTCAAGAAATCTTTTCTTAACAACATCATTTCAAACGTAAGGAACATCCATCACATGTCCATTATTTGCAAGGAATATTTACATAATGAAACAGGCGGGTGTGTATTGAAATGATGTGACACCGATAAATCATGTAAAAAGAATCTTTCTAAAGACACATCAAGACTTTACATGGCCAATTTAGAAACTCACTGACATTAGGAACACACTATCCAAATTACCATTCTCGCACTTTTTTACACAACCTTACCATAATACCTGGAGGCTGTTCTGTATAGTAATCTATGGGCATGTCAAGATCTTGACCAAATCTTCAGCAACGTTGTGCAAAGGACTGACATAGGGAGATCATACAATTATAAAAAATCTAGAGGTGGTCTGCTTCATACTAAGTACTCAAATCATGCTGTTCTGTATAACATTAACACAAAATAGAAATAGAATTTAAAACTTGGATAAAAACATTCAAATAATTTGGTATTACCGTACCTTACCCTACAATGTTTAACAAATTTACAGGTTCTTTAGTTCACTAGGGAGGAGCTATCTCTATACTACAAAGTGAAGACAGATAAGTTTCACTTTCAATTTTGCATTAAAATTCCTTCATAAAGGACTTCAATATTTTCAAATCCATATTTTGTAGGACAGAGATATATTAACAGTGATTATTGAATGAAATACATGCAGTTTTGTTGACCTCACGTATCATTTTTTAGAAAAACCGGGTATTCTACCTACACCACTTCGGAATTACTGCCATCTGCTGCTCAAAATGTGTCAAAAGCTATGTCCCATAATGCATCACCAACTGATGACGCGTGCGTGATCGATGATGCTTTGGTACAGGGACCGGTAATCGCTCTATGTACTCCTCTACTGAAAGTTGGTGCAATTGAAAATACATTACAACAGTGGTATCGATGTCAGTAAAATGCCCTGCTTTTAAGAAAAACAATTGAAGTTGAATTCAATATTCTACTGCTTATTTCAATCATCTATTTCTATCAAGACATATTAACAAGTTTTTCTTTACACTCTAATATACTGCAATGTCCTATTACATGTCTATACAAATCTACATAAAGACCCATGCCATTGATTATGTGAAGAGAAGTACGTTTACCATGTTTGAACTATTGCACATGATTTACTAAAAATTGTAGGCATAACTTTGTGCTTGGAAGACATACATGTAACAATAACATATCATTTAATAACTTTGTGCTTGGAAGACATAAAAATAACATATTATTCAATCTAGAAAAATTTGATATATCACTTTTGTAAAACTTATTTCTCACATAAAATCCCTGCATTTTAAAGTTTGTGCACAAGTAGGATACAAATGATGAAACTTCTATAACTTCGACTTCGACTCCTGATGAGGGATAGTCAACCTGTTTGAAACGTCGAGCCACTTCTACTACCCATCCTCTCCAACCGGCGCTATGGTTCTACTTAGGACTATAAGCTCAAGAAAGATAATCAACAGACTTTTTCAAGACTATATACACACACTCAAGAAAGAAAGATTACAGACAGTCCTTTTCACATCTCTCCATTCCGCCTCCCCCTCTCACATGGTGCAACCGTAAGCCTACCATATTTCTATAACCCTGTAAGTACACAATACATGTATTTTGTTGAAAATATACCTATCTAATACCTACTTATATAATTATCTTATCTTTTTCTAATTGAAAGACACACCGTGCTTGATTGCCAACTGATTATTGTATTGCCACCATTCTATCCTGAAACAATTGAAACATTAATTATGTGTTGAAACATTGAGGCATTTACATATGTGACATACAACACAATATACATGTACATCATACTGGTGTTGGTATATGTTTAGGCTTATACTGGATAATACAATAGTTGGAACATACAATATACACGTATGTAGGGTTATAGAATACACTTGGAATGTAGGACATACAATTGGTGGAACGAATGGGGGAGGGGGACAAGGGCTCAGACCCATATGACCCCCCCCCCCTAGATCTGCCCCCTGCTTAGGGTTCTTAGAACATAGAGTTTTAAAACATACTGTGTAGTTGAAACATACATATGTACACCTATTGAAATATACAGGTCGGTTGGAACATCTGGAGATACATATTTCAGAATATTTAACAAGTTGAAGATCCAGGTTAAGAGATGTAAATATGTGGGACACATATATATATTCAACAAAGGGGTGTTCAACAAAAGGTGTTGCCAATTTGAATGGGTATAAGACCCCTCTCCATTAGTAGAGCATGATATCACTGCACTGGTAGAATACGGCTGGAGCTTCTGGGTTCTGCGTTACATAAGCAATCTGGAATGCAAAGAAATAAGATGAAAGGAAATAAAGAGTTGGACATCTTTTTCACCCATAGCAGTACTGTGTCTCCTTTTAGTGATGTTTTTTGCATTATATTTTGATCCAGAATGCTAGGAATGACACATTATACATGAGCATAAAGTGCACAAAGCACACAAAGTTTTGAGTCTATTTCCTATGCAGTATGTTGTGCCGTCCTTGAATAAGAGTGATTTATATGTAACAAATCATTAAAGTGTCTAAAAGCCTAGTTTGGCCAGGAGGGATTAGACCTCGCTGCATAGTCACTGACAGGTGGTTATCTCATCAAATCAGCTCTCAATTAACATAAAAAAGGGAAACCATGGGGGACCAACGGTCACCACTTAGGAAACCTTTGCTTTATAGAGGGCCCCAGTAGCTTTAAGTAGTGCAGCGGGCTTTAACTGGCAACACGCTGTATTATTTCAAATCACTTTTTTGGTGTATCAAACCTGTTTTTCTTACCCTCAATGTCCCTGGCTTATTCAGTGGCCTGAAAGAAAAGATAAAAGACAACAAAATAAATGCTTTAAAAACATGTAAAATATGTTTTTCAGTCTGTGAAGCAGTGTAAACAAACTGTCAAATGTTCAGCATGCATTTGAACTAGCAAATGTATTCAAATCTGTGATACGTTGCACTGTGAAGTGTAGGCAAAGAGTCCAAACAAGTACAAAGTATGCTATTTTGTCACTCTTTCTCTCATTCTTTTTTTTATCAAGAATACTACAACATACCCCGGTGCACAAAATCCTATATAGCAGGAGAACTGACACTTCATCTTCTAGCCAGGAACATTCTTAAAGCATACGGTAACAGGCACATGTAAAAACTATAAAAAAATTAAATTTGTGAAATTTGAAAGTTGCCATCAGTGAAACACAAATTGACACTGTGATGTAATATCTTGCGAGGTCCTTCTCAATTTGGTCTGTACAGATAATTTCATAAACCAAGTTTATTTTCTTAGTACTGGTAATTGATGACGGAAAAGATTTGTTTCATACAGGGCTTGTATAAAAACATATTTGCATTAAATATATTTAGGGTGAATGTATTTTAACCAAAAATTTCTTTAGTGAAAATATAAATTTTTGAACTATTTCAGTACAGGGCAGGAGTACAAAGGAGGGGAGCTCGTGCTATACGTTAAAGAGTTGCTAATTTGTGTTTGATTGATCGCATCTTAATAAATTCCTAACTATTTAATTTTAATCTTTTTTTTTTGCTTAAATTTTCACAGGCATGTTTCTCTCATTATTCTGCCTCTACCAAAACCAACTTGATATCAGGTTGGACTTCCCTTTTTATAAGTGGCACTGACTTTGGCATTCATGTATACTCACGTAGTAGGCATAGTGACATTCATGTAGTAGAGAGTGAGGGATGGGTCAGTGGTGTCGGGAAGATACTGCAAGAGCTGAAAAGTCTTCTCTTCATCAAAACTCAACGAAATCTTGAAGCTTCCCTGTTGGTTTAATATTCAAAACGAAATATCAAAAAATCTGTCAATTAAGTCCATCATTTAATCCTTTTGTCAACTAATGGAAGATTCAAACCTGTAATTTGGAGGGGTGCGGAAAATGAGGTTTTAATTTGCTTTAGTGGAATACTGAAAGGACAGTTTTTTAAAATTCTTTATACATTTATTTCTATTGAATGTTCATTCAGCTTTTCATTGATATGTAATTTTGTATTCATTTTAGAAATAATCTACAGGTATATTGCCGCTTTTTCACAATTTTGAGAGTTGGTTGCATTGTAGAGATACATACACCATTCCCATTTATTTTGTCATGCAGCACTAACAATGCTTTGGACATAATCGTGTTATTGAAGTTAGCTACCTGATAATACATCAATTAATCAGATAAAGGTCATTCAGAATGACATGCACTTCACCCGCTTGTTTACATTGTCACCAAAACAAAGGTCAGTAGACCAATATAACTTCAAAAGTTTGTTAACATACATATACAACTATAATGTTTTAATGGCATCAGGTAAATCAAATACCATTGGCCTGAAAGTTTATGATGTAAGTTTTCCGCAATTAAAACATACAATCAAAGCCATGTTTACTCAAAATAAACATATAATTTTCTTACAAATGCAGGGTTGCCAGTATGTAAATTGACATGAGCAAGAATCAATTTCAGAATATCAGTAACATCTCAAAACACTACAGGTAAATCATATTTCAAATTAGTTACTTACAGGGTTACTTGGATAAAAGTGATCCAAGTTTTTCTGGAAGGCTACAACAAACCTGCTTCCCTCCCTACATAAAAGGAATAAAGATATATGGTTAGAATGAAAGAATTGCACCATCATCATCAAATATCATTAATTTGACAGTTGACCTACATGTAAATCGTAAAGCACATTATTGACATTTACATAATGTTTAAGCTGGAAAAAATAGATTGATAAAGAGATTTTAAGAGGGACAGCTTTATAATCAGCTCTTTCAGGCTCACAGTGACAGAATGATAAAGTAATTCACATCTCTTTTTTCATTTGTCTATTTTCCATTTTCAATAGTAGCCTTATTTCTAGGAGGGGGGGGTAGGGGTCCAGACTCAAAATGTGTAGTTCATTCCATTGTATTTTTCCAGTTTTTCAATTTGTACTTGATTAATCCCGACTTACTTGATAGCGAGAGTAGTTCCGGTACTAGCATTACGACCTCCACATGGCTCTGGCAGCAGTGCGCAGTCCGGAGATGCTTCACATAAAAAGAAAAAAGAAATACAGATTAGTTCATCTTTCATTTTTTTTTCAAATTCTGTACAGCGATAATTTCTTTCATTTCACTCTCATTAATACTTTAGCTAAATCCAATGATAATCTTAAAATTTATATTTTGCACGATTTTCTAAAATTTGTTATTTTATGGAATGGAAACCGATTTCTGTTAAACATCTTGGGTGGTATTCCGATAGCGTGTGCTAAGTTAAGCCTGGCTTAACTTAGTCCAAACTTTTATGGAATGCCTGTTGTCAATTCATTTACCATGTACAGAGTAATTTAATCTTGCAATGAAGAGTGTCCACAAAAAAAAAAAAAAAATTGCAATGAAACTACCATCTAGAAAGAAAAAGATAATATGAGTATGAAATGAATTTCAACAAACTCTTTGGTAGATAATCTTTGTCATGAATATTGCAGGAGGAAAATGGAACATAGCATTCCATAGAATTGTGAACTAAAATTCTTGTTTAGTCTAGACTTAGTCCCGGCTTAACTTATGAGAATACCACCCCTTTAGATTTAGTTTAGGCCTGTAGTGACTTGACCTTAGGAGAACTTTGCATTTGTATATACTATTGTCTTGTCTTTATTGTATGGCTTGAAGTCTAGCCTTTTATTCCATTGCCACTCATTTCTATAGTGAAACCTGTTACATTACTAGAGTGCCACACATACTTATTCTGGCAAGCACATTCCACACCCTATGGGTTGGGATGTGCAACCACTTAATGTACTGGTATAGTACACAGGCACATTACACTTGCTTGCCACACCTTCTCTCCTCACTTCTCCTGAGCTGTTCATATAAAGCACCCGAATTCTAGAGAGTCTAGTCGATCTACAGCAAAGCTAATTCAGCTTCATCTAAATTCTTATCCTATTTCTCCGCTGTTTCTCTACTCGGTTCTGAGGCCTTATTACTTTATAGAGATTATAAGTTTCTTCTTCCTTAATTAAATTCACAAAGAAGCGTCATTACTTTGTGCATGGTTTTAAATATTCTTTCTATGGGTGATATGTGCAATATTTGAACTACTACTGGTGATATAATATATATTACCAACACCTGCATGCACCAATTGCAGTTCTCCAAACTGGAGGAAGTCAAGCCAAGAAGAAGAAGAAGAAGAAGAAGGTACTCAACTGGTGTATCTACGAGACAAGGTAGGAGAGAAACCCTTTTTCTATTTCTTTCATTTAGGTGATTAAATTCCCTAAATTAATGTCTTCTTCAATTCTGTTTATTAATCAAGAAAGTTGTCTGCCTATTCACTTCAATTTATATAGATCTAGATCTACTAATCACTATCATGAACTCCACCAGTTATCAAGTATACGTATCGAGATAATCATAATCGTAAATTGGCATGCCATACATACATGATCTACAAAACTCAACAGCACACATAGGCATAAACTCTATGTCTATTGCTTGCCTATCTAAAAATATGAGAATATTTCCAACCTGGTTTGTTGATATTCATCATCGAGCCGCGCTGTGGAGGACTCAACATACACAGATGTGCAGTCCCGATAGCGACCATTGCACAAAATATGCTCACAAATAAGAGGTTCTTCATTTTCTCTTCAGTAGTCTGACGTCTGGATATAACTGGTAGAATGACTACAAGCAACGATATCTAGTGACAAAATGAGCAGAATGCGAGCGGGGTCAGATTCACCAAACGTAAACAACCAGTGTTGTGCAACGCGGGTCACATGACATGTCATGTGACTCAGAAAACTGTGGTCACATGACACCACCGACCTCTGAATCGAAGTCAAGATCAAGATGGCAAAATAAAGTATCACATTTGAAAATCTATCCATGATGTTCACCTTTCCGGACCTATCCAAAAATATATCAACATTTAATGGGCAGCGAGGGGGGGGGGGGGGGGGGG
>BEXV01000327.1:23708-37811 GCA_003118195.1 Hemicentrotus pulcherrimus | reverse complement strand
CGGGAAGACCGTCTGCACTACTCATTACGTATGCAAGACACGTAAATTCTTGCATACGTGCTGAGTAAAATAGAGGGTTTTCGCACCGGCTGCGGTCTGACTGCCAACATGCATGGTAATGATGATAGTATTGATAGCACTATAATGATAAAGCAAGTGAATAATGAATCAATATAAAACAAGATATTAAAATTGAAGAAGCTGAGCTAGTAGGAATTAAACTATTTTATACGCAGTTCCGTACACGACCATTAGTGGCGGCAGTTTCATGCCATGATCAGAAAGGGGGCGCCACGAATTTTGTATCAACAAATAATTACACAAGACATTCATTTTTGTTTTTAAATTCTGTGTGGAATGAAACATTATCTGTCTCTGTCATATACATTCTACTGACTGTTGATGTAATTTGTAATTTCATGTTGAAACAATCCATTAAATAACTAGGTCTTTTGTTCTCTAATGTATTTGTTTTCCGTTTTACCATTTGCAGAATAAACATTGCTTCGGAAGATCAAGTCTAACTGCCAAAACGGTGTAATACACCACGGATAGCTAGCTGCAGTCGGACTATTCCATCAGCGATTTCAAATTCAAACCACCATCGTCGCTTATTAAAGCCGAGTAGTGCACGGATTTGAGAGTGAGCAGTCGTTGTGCATGCGATGACGGGAGTCAAACTCGTATTGTTCCAGCTGTACTGTGTGATCATTTGAAGGTGTCAGGACTAGAAAAGTGTGCATGCATTTAAAACTCTATGGTATGCATCAAAGTGCCCTTTACATACACAACGGATTGTGATTTCAGCGTTAAAAGTCCGACCTGTGAAGCGACGGTTATGTGGCATTGGCCTTGAAACACTTGTCTTTGCGGCCGAAGTCATCAAGGTCATTGCTCTTCAGAACAAGGCGTCGTCCAGAGAGTATGTGATAAACGTATTGACCGGTTGCCTTGTAATGTTGATCTAGCTATAGATTATATTAATTCAAGTAGCGGACTTTCTATATCCGAGTGCGAGAATCGTCGCCCTTTTGATACGGTCAAATTTGGCCTTGGTTTTTTTTCATGGTAATAAGCACTTGACGACGTTGCTGGAAAGTCATTATACATGTACATTGATCTCGTCATAAGTTTTGGGAAGTAATCTTATTTCTGATGAGAATCTCTTTGAGTGTATGGATACATTTCTCACTCAGAAAATTTTATCTATGGTAGATGTTGACGTACCGCTTCATATTGATCATGGAAGTCTTGACTCAATATTCAAGATCCAGTACCTGCTTAAGAATTCTTCTCCTAGCTTCTATCACTATGGCATCATTTGGCGTAGCCTTTAGCAATGTCACCTCCATCATGGATATGTCTGCTGCTGACGCTACCAACTACCCTCACGCGATGACAACCGCTGCCTACACGGCGTCGATGACGACCACGTTCGATGAGTATCAGATGTTGCCTCAGGATATCTACCTGCTCGGGTTATTCCCGATGTCCGGGTCATGGGCCGGTGGTCAGGGTCAGCGGAAGGCTATTATCCTTGGCCTGGAACACGTGAACGAAAGAAGGGATATTCTGCCTAGCTACAGGCTCACACTACGCCCTCACTCGGCTGACCAAGCTGACACCCAAGTAAGCATATTCAGATATTTTCTATCATTGGTGATTTGATTTATTATGTGTATTCTATGGTGAAGTCTTTGTTGTTGCTGTTGTTGTTGTTGCTGTTGTTTTTGCTGTTTATTTGTTGTTTGCTGATGCTGTTGTTGTAATTATTATTGTTGACTGACGCTACGCCCTTACACGATTGTCCAAGCAGATACCCGGATAGGGATCGACAGGAAGATGATATATCATGAGTATTTCGATTTTTTCATTACCATGTTATATTGATGTTGATTTTGTTGTTTTCCTGCTGGTTTTGTTGTTATCATTGTATTGAGTTACAGGAGATGAAGGGGTAATCTATATAATTATATAGATTGAATGAAGTGCATGCAGTCACAGCAAAATATAACAGAGGTGACAGAAAATGGAAAGCACGACACGCCCTGAGAAAGCTGTCATTTTATTAACAGTTCCTTAAAATAATCTGCGCGTACTTTGTACAATAATGACTGATGAAAGACAGCATATTGATAATAACAGAGACGTTATAATCAATCTACGTCTTCATACAGATCTGTTTCAAGAAATAAAACTTGATTGGATCTAAGAAATATATATATTATGTAATTGTTTTTGATCAGCAGTCTTTCAGAGACCATTCGTGAATACAAATGATTTAACTTGTGAATAATGTGATTTCTGCAAGATGGCGCCATGATAAATGTTCTCCTATGACCAATTTTGCACTGACCATATTGGGCTTTCACAAGAATTTGATAAATAAAAGAATTCATAATTACCCGTCCTACCCATCTGGGCTCCAATATAGTTTCATAATGCTAATTGTCAAATTATATTTCTATCTTAAGTCGTGATAGCATATTTCACCTAAAGTAATTTTGAACTCTTCTATATAAATTTCATATTCAAATACTTAAAATGAAGGGGAAAACCATGGCCTGCGGATTTTTTTATTTGTTTTTAAAGGTATTTAAAAAAAAATCGTTTTCAAGAAAGTTTTTCGACGATGGAAAACTATCCTGAACAACAATAATAAACACGCACCTGTCATTAATTTTACGTCTTTGGTTGAATTTTTGATATAAACAAGCATATTTCAAATACCATCTCAATGCTAATTCAACAACGACGATGTAGTAACAGTCGATCAGAACAAAGCAAAACATTTGGTCCTAGTCCTTTTTTTTGGAACGTCTCTCTCAATACTGCTGCTACTACTTCATATGATAGGTCTGGTTTTCGATGCAGGGTGGCCTCATTAATATTAATACTGTTCTCCATTAGAGCCCTGCGGTCATGCACACTGGCTTGGGCCAAGCTATGATGATAAGGCACTCAATCATTCAAGAAATTCTTTCTTTACTAGTTACACCTGGGTTGAGAGTGGCAAATGTAGATTAATATCTTAGACATTAGTGCTGCAGTGCGATTCGAACCGCGAACCATGCGAATCACAGTCCAGCGACGTACCCACCAGACCACGACACCTCTTCAATGGTATCTCTAATGGATACATCAATGAAGCCATGAACCTAAGACAGGGTCAAACATTGAATAACAGCTTCAATGCATACCGATATCTTTAAAAAAAAGAATGAATATAAATTTGAAAAACACGAGAAAAGGAGAAGAGTCAAGGACACATGCCAAGTGATTATGCTTTTCATGCTTCCGTTGTTCACTAAAAGCTTTGAACTTTACATTTTTAAAAGATTAAATGATATTATAATTTACAATGTCAACTCGTGAGGCACGTGTATTCCCGAGAGCCTATTACCAAAGAGCAGCTAGAATTAATAGTCCATTAGCCTTATGGCATTCACTTTTAAAGTGAGATTCATCGCCGGAATGGCGCGTTTTTCTCGCCGTTACTTCATCTCTGTTCACGTCTGTTTTTATCACGATTTATTCATTAAATAGTCTCGTGAAAAAGATATATCAACTTTTCATTATCATACTCAAAACATTTAATTCTGACATTATTTTTATGGATTAGAGCACGTGTTATACAGTGCGTCCCAGAAAAAAACGAAACCGAGAATTATCGACGTTTCATCATAACTGAATCTCAATTATAATTGATAAATGACGCAAAATTGGAAAGCTGAGATCCTCTTCTTTCATCTGATGTAACTCATATAATGCATATTTCACGCATGAGTGATTAAGATGAATTTGAAGAGAGGAAACCAAATTGTCATTTGGCGGACGGTATTTAAATTTCAAAGAGAAAATCATATTTCCCAAAAGTTGAGTTTCTGCCCTTTCATATGACACCTCAATCACGAAAAATGAGCTAGGAATAACAAAGTTCTGTATGTTTAAAGTAGTGCTTGCATATCCATAATTGTTTCAAACGAATTCATTTTCACTGGCTGCCTGCCTTAGCAACAAACGGAATTAAGAAAAGACTTAACCCCGTTTCGTTGACAATCGGCCGTAGACGAAAAACCTCATGCATGGCTGATTGTCAACGAAACGGAGTTAAGTCTTTTGACAATTCTGTTTTTTGCTACGGCAGACAGCCAGTGAAAACGAATTCGTTTGATAAAATTATGGAAATGCAAGCATTACTTTAAGCATACAAAACTTTTGTCATTCCTTGCTCGTTTTTCGTGATTGAGGTGTCATATGAAAGGGCAAAAGCTCAACTTTCTAGTTATTCATTTTGTCATTGAAATTCAGATATCGTCCGCCAAATGACTTTTTGGTATCCTCTCTTCAAAATCATTTAAATCATTCATGTTTGAAATATGCATCAGCTGAGTTGCATCAAATGAAAGAGGAGGGTTTAAGCTTTCCAAATATGTGTCATTTATTAATTATAAATGTGACTAAGTTATGATAAAACATCGATAATTCTCGATTTTGTTTTTTCTGGGACGCACTGTATATAAAAAGATTATTCTCCGCATAGGCGTCATGTTGTAAGGTTGGCATCCGGTTTGGTGCGTTAGGGGCAATATAAATCGTGACATCTTGTATGCATTTGCTTTAAAAGCACAGCAAAAGTTACAGACGCCAATTATCGTCGAGGGATCTTAAACAATTCTTAGACTCTATTTTCATCTTTTTATTGCTTTTTTTTTATAAAGAGTTTCGAGAGGGGGGGGGTAAGATTAATTTCATCGAACGTGCTCAGGGAAAATATTTAAATTTCCTTCCACAGAAATATTCCCATCGATTTTCGTTTACATTGACTTTCTTTATGTCTCAAATACTTTAGATTGATATTTAGTCAGAGGCTAGCCTCGAAACGTTAGCTGCATGATTCCTTTCACAAAAAACACTTTGCCCAGTCACTAATATAGCCCTTTCGTGTGATTCTAAATTTCGCAAGAATGATAGTATGTTGTTTAAAGGGATTGGGTGTCTTTGCCTCAGATTCTAAATAAAATCCTGGATTAAGCTCATGCTGCAATCATAATAAAAAAACCTTTAGGTCAGTAAGGAATCCCATGACTTTTACAAGCCGACCGCCTGTCTGATTTTCAAGATATTTATGATTGGAAATCGAAATAAAAAATATAAAAAACAATACAGTCTAATAGGGGAATGAGTATGGTAAAACCGGTCACTCAAAGATATTTACTTTTTGAGGCAATTAATGATCAGTTTGAAGCGCAGTTTTTAGAGCTTCAATAATACACCATTCCACATAGCGCCTGATAACTGATAACACGTAGGGCCATGCATCTTAGATTTGTAAAACTGGAAACATTGTTAACCAATGCCTTCAACCTCCACATCTTAAGATTCTCTATGTCTAGTTACCATACAATTTCATAGTTATTGCAACTATTATCTTTATCTCTTTAAGCTACTTATTTACGAGTCACGTACACTTTAAACTATATGTTTTGTATGGCATGTTTGAAATGTATCTTATTTACATGTAAGTAGTGACTCTATGTCTTCTTCCTGTCATTTACCCACACATCGTTATGTTACCCTGCATGAGGAACCTTTCATTCATTTTGAACCCTCGCACCTGGGTTATTTATGTTCATTTTTATGTGAGTGTTGATTTCATGTGCTATGAAGATGAAGTAATAAAATCATATAAAATGTCACTTGAGAAAAAAAGAATAATCCATGTATTTCGACGTAGGTTGTGGAATTTTTTAAAGATGGGAGTAGTTATATCCGCGAATTGGTTTAGGCTTTACAAAATATGGTTAAGTTAGACACAGATATTGAAAGAAAGAAAACCACGCTAGTTGCATTGTGACATAAACCCATGCAGGAGGTGGTCTTCTAAAGGAAAACAAACATTTTAGGGAAAATATAAAATGTTGTGAGTGATGGTGACAAGGGAATATTCTATCACAAGAGAGGTATACAAAATACAAAAAAAAAACGAAAGATAGATAGAAAGAGACAGACAGAGAGACAGAGAGAGAAAACAAAAGGAAGAGAGAAAAAGTGAGAGAGAGAGGTTTGGTGGAGTGTCGATCGTTTGATTTAAAAATGCATTAACTTGTTTTGTTTATTTCATATTATGTAAAAACATGTTAGGAGTATTATCTTATTATTATATATCTCAGTTTTTGTAACTTGTATTGCATCTTAAAAATTTAATTTATTATATCGTGTTTTAAGTTTCATACTTCTATTGTTTTAATTGTACAGACAGACCCCATTAGAAGATCAACACTCTATATTGAAAGGGTCACCCTGTATATAAAGAAGACTTAAACAAATAAATAAATCATCCATATTGTGAATCCAATTTATGGTATCTGGTGAAATGTCCAATTCAAATTCGCTTATACTAACAGATAGGTCTCGTAGGGACGAAATAGAGTATACAGCTCGAGTCCTCCGATCTTCAATATTATTCTTTGTCTACTCCTAATCGTGCTTTATCTTATTTTACTTCCATCTCATTTCCCGACAAAATATGATCTTTAATTCCTGCTATCAATCACGTTTTATTGCTGCTTTATACACAGAGGACTCTTAGAAGTGAGTTATTATGGAGAGCTATCTATCCGAGACGAATAATCTGTCGGCTGTGAAAACGGTTGGGATGGTGATTTATGAAAAGTGGGCTACCACAGTATTGAATAAAACCTTTATCCAAAGCCGAGGCCGACGGTTTTTCCGTTTTCATTTTACAAAGAATCCAAATTGAAACCGTGGAATCAAAGCATCAAGATACATAAAGCTGCTATTCATGATTTTATTATTAAGTCCATGAAAAGCCTAGTGGACTCAAGGCGCTTGATGGGCGTCACTGTGAACTTCTGAATTCTAAATGGTGTGTGGGTGTGTGCGTTCGTGTATGTGTGTGTGGGTGCAGATGTGAATGTAGTATGCGCGTGTGTGTGTGCGTGTGTGCGCGCGCGCATGTGCTCTCGTGTGTGTATGTGTGTGTACGTGTATGTGAGGGGTTAACACCAAATTTTAGACTAAAATTACCCAGTTTGGTAGCTAACTTCACTAATAGACCGAAATATATTTCTAATTGCGACGATTTTATACCTTGCGAATTTCTCCGAGAGAAAAGATTGAAGTCCATACTCAATCTTTAGGAATTACTCTAAGACATTGAATTCCTAAGAAACTATTGTCAAGCATACAGGAATCATTACAACACCAAAAATCTTAATCTTTGGTCACCTGTATCAGTCAGCCAACGCCATTAAATGTGTAGACTTCAATTATGAAAACTTGATAGGGTTATACAAACTTTAGCCTTTCTTAAACAATTTGTATGTGTTTATGTACTTGAAGCCAAAAGTCATCGGGGAAAATAGAAAAAATGCACATCCTGTCCGAGGATAAAGCGAAATTCCCTGTTGCAATATTATTTTTTTCTTAAATTTTTCTTTCATGTTTTGATTCGTGATTAGATAAGTTTTTATCTACAATTTTGCCGCAATATTTCTTTACCTTGCTACAAAAACTTACTTATATGGCCTTTCTATCCTCAACAATAAACAAATTAAAAAATCATTTTAATTTTGTTGGAAATGTAAAAAAAAATATGGTATTTAGAAAGATGTGTAGGTCTAACTTTTTATTGTGATGGCGATACACTTTCATCATTCTCAGCAATGACGAATGTGAATGCTTTCAAACTGATGTTGGTTTTTATTCGACTTCAGCTCAAAATTAGCCTTTTCTACATTTGCTTTGCAAAAACAATAAAAACATTTGCTGATTCCCAAAGTAGGACACTCGGTACAATCTCTCTCTCAAAAAAAGGGTGAAGGTCAGAAAAATTTGCACTAAATTTGGAATAACTTGGATTGCCTCCGGAAAATATTGGATTTTTTATATCACCATAATTCATTTCATTTTGGACGCACTCCAAACAATCACGGTGCAAAATCAGCAATAGTACACATTCAACATAGATTGATTTGTTAAACTAGATCTTCAAAATATATATAAAATCTGGTCTGATGTTAGCAAGACGCCTATTTTGTTGTATTTGGTTTGTCATTTTTGTGTACGAGAAAGGCAATGGTTACACATGTACCGACGACATTTCAAAATACATCGTGGTAGTCAGAAAGTGATATTTTAGTGTTTTTAAACTCTGAATATTAAATCTTACACCGTTCTGCCATCAAAATATGTTTGCAAATGAGTCGGTGAAAGACGCTATATAATACAATTTAAAGATATAATTAGGTTTCCCAGCTTGATTTAAAAAAAACAATACGAAACGGCCAGTGAACCATCTTGTGTTCCGGAGAAAAAGAAAGTACCGGTGACTTTCTTGCAGCTCAGCTTCACAAGTATTTATTGATCTTGCACACGGTGATTCGAAATCAATCGGGAGATAAGATAATGGTGCTGCTATCCTTCTCGGCTTTCATTAGTACTAGAGAAGACCACTCGGAAAGAGTGGATTGCTGTGCGTTGCGCCACACTGCAAGAAGGGCCATTACTGCCGTGGACAGTACATGACCGTAGCGTCCTTTTTGCTCTGATACTTAACGGTGTTTGACCGCCGATCCCATCAACCAACTCGTCATCGCTTCCGATTCGCGCCTATAAACCGTGACTTTGTCGTATTGGGTATTGGCCGTGTCTCCCACGGTCGTCATAAATATTGTATAGCGCAGCAATTATGGCTGCGTAAGGCTAAATCCTGTTTGCCATTGCAATATGGACGATATTTCGTGTTTCGGCCAATTTCAGAAGTTGATGAAAGTTCTATTACATCAGTGGGTTCAACCGTCCCGATGTCTGTACTTTCCCTAATAAAAAATATCACAAAGTGCTTCGTTGAATACAGGATTTTGATTCGATACGAAAATAAACATGTGTATTGATGTACAATATTTTAGATAGTAAAGATGGTCGGTACAGTTGCAGGTGAATAGTGATTGAAAAACATATACTCTTGTTGCAACGTGCCTGAAGTATTATGTAAGTAATTATTATATTACAAACAAGTGCTAAAGAATACAAATCAAGTCGTCATAATTGATTATGCTAAACAAATAAAAGAAAAAGGGAAACGTAAGGGGGAGGGGTATTGGAAGGGGGCTGTGTAGAGATCCCTAGAAAATTGAGTCCCGAAAAGAAATTGATATTACTTTTGAAATACATGGAACACCTAGGTTTAATATTCCACCTCTCTCATAAAAATCAGTGTCTAGATACACCAGTGCTCTTTAAACTTAACATTATGCCTTGCCATACCGTGACAAATAAAAGTGTGGATAATTTAGAAATACCGAGACAAAACAATCAGTGTTTTGACATAAGTTTGATAGAAACATTTATAATCTGACTTCCTTGCATTGGTGATTCCCATTCTCAAATACTATATATGAAAGGCACGGTGTCACCTTTAACAAAATCATTACTTTCTTATTTTTAAACGTTTTTTGCTCAAACTTGTCACTTTCAGCTTATATTACAAACCAAATTAATATCAGGGTAGACTGCCCCTTTAAAACAAATGTTTGAGACATTCTGACCGTTGCATTTGTAAAGAATAACAGAACCCTTTTGTTCCTTCTAATTTCCACCGTTTGCATTTGTGAGATTAATTTTTTGATTCACATTTTTCAACCTGTCTGCAGAGTGACTGGATTTAAGCAATCATATTGTGTGTCTTTAATGTCATGAAGTAGATATTGAAGTATGTAAGTGGCTCCAATTTGTATTGCTGCTCCCATAAAGGTGGTTAATGTTTCATGCGTCAATACCAATAAATTTTATTTCAACTTATTCAGAAATACTCCCTGCTCTACGTGAGGAGATTTCAACATTCTCTAAGCCTGTGAAGTAATCATAATACGTATATCCTGCAGGCGGGGATTGCATAGTGATAAGGGTTGAATCGGATGTTTCTAAAAATTATTCTCGACACGTCCAGTCTTGAGTATTACGCTTTCATATTTTCTGCAATATTTTCTTCCGTTTATAATTCTTTTCACGAAAAAAAAACATTTGTTACCATCATCTTCTTACGTCACTCTTTCTCTTATGCTCTCTCATCTTTAAGTGGTCTCTTCCTCTTCCTCCTCTCTCTCTCTCTCTCTACCCCCCTCTCTCTCTCTCTATACCCCCTCTCTCTTTCTCTCTCTCTCTCTGTCCCCTCATCCCTTTTCTCTCTCTCTCTTCATCTCTGTCCCCACCGTCCTCTATTCATCCACCCTCTCTCCCTCTCTCTCTCTCTCTCTCCCAATCTCTATCTCCCATTTTGTCTTTCTCCTTCTCAGTCTCGATCACTCTTTTCTCTGTTTCTTACCCACACAACTTGCCTTCTTCTCGCTTCATTTGTATCTGTTCCCCCTTTCTTCCAATCTTTTTCGTCGCATCCCTTCCTAACTATCTCACTCTGTCAGTTTTCTGTACACTCTTACATGAAAAACGGAATAGATTTTTATGTGTGTGACTTAATAAACATTTTATGGGATAATGTCATCTGTTTGTGAAAATTTTCAAACCAACAAACTAACAAGAAAAAAAAGAAAGGGGGGCAATTAAAAATATATAGTACTCGAGTTTTATCCGTCTTCAATGCAGTAAAAACTCCCATGTATGGGGCAAGTCCAAGCTATTTTGTCCCAAAAGTTACCGACCACATCGGATTTTAGCATATCTGATGAATGGATTAAGTATATAGCTTGGACCAGATCAAATACAAATATCAAGTAAAGTGTCGCCTTTGAAAAACCTTTTATATCAATTCCTTCACATTACTCCATACTACTAAGCAGGGTATAGGACACCAATTGACCTTTGACTTTACCCATATAACTAAAAAAAACAAAATCATATACGTCACGTGCAAACTAGGACTAGAGAACGCGTTTAAATAAGGAATGGGAATAATCGATGTTTATACTGGATCTTTGGTTTACAAGGTCCTCAGGCCACTGAGATCAGTGGCAGGAGTGGGATAAGAGGGACCTCGATTAGACGCGTGGTGTTTATTTTCTAAACAGCAGATAGCAATTATAATTTCAATCGTTTCTTTCAACCAGGGGAAAACGCCTGAAGGGTGAAGCTGGGGATGCAGATGGGGCTCGCCTCAACTTTAGAACGGGGGAGGGGTGGGNCCCCCCCTGGTTTCATGCCCCAGTCACAATGTGCTTTTACCATCAAAATTGATTGAAATTGATCACGGTTTTCTTCTATTGGGAAGATTGAACTGCCGGATATGTAAAACAATTATACGAATACTCTCCGGGATTTTCCTCCCAAGTCTGCATGTCTGTGTATTTTTCATATCATTCGT
This sequence comes from Hemicentrotus pulcherrimus, assembly GCA_003118195.1. NCBI lineage: Eukaryota > Metazoa > Echinodermata > Echinoidea > Camarodonta > Strongylocentrotidae > Hemicentrotus > Hemicentrotus pulcherrimus. Next base: position 26,470 of record BEXV01000327.1, on the reverse strand, counting down.
GTAATTTTATATCATGTTTATTCATCGCGCCTGTGAACATTTAGCAGTGCATAACAAATTTGACACCAGCAACAGAGTCATTTTTCCTCCTCCCGTCTGATTTATCACGTCGTCAAACCTGATCAGCGCATCACTATTTTAGGAAGTAAATGTTATGACTTAATTTATTGTTGGATTTTTGTTGGTGTCCTCTGCATGTCTTCTTTCTAGGGATGATGAGGTGAATATGAATGACCTAGCACAAGCTCAATCAGTCCACCACCCCCTCGTTCCTCACCAGACTCGTAACGGAGACAAACAAATCATAACAGAATGTTTGTCAGTTAATACACGAACGAGAAAAGAACTGACTGCCGTAGAAGCAGATGATGTGTGAGGTGTGACAGCGGGATTATTGTCTTTATTGATTGAAATTGAGAGAGGGAGGAAAGGCGTGGATGCAGATAGATGGAGAGAGAGAGAGAGGTGAAGAGAGAGAGAGAGAGAGAGAGAGAGAGAGAGGGAGACAGTGGAAGCGACAACAATACCGCGATAGAGTGGGAGAAATTACATACTCACAAAGAGGTACTGTTGGTCATAATGGTGGAATAATTATTTTTACCCCAATTTATTGAATGATTTTGACAATGATTTATTCCTAATAGATCTAGATATTAGTATACATTCTCATATGTTATCGAATGACAAGTGGGGAGTGTTTGTTTTGCGTGACTGCTAAAGCATGTGGTGTGCTACTATGCTAATCAACTAGGGGACCTACGTCCTTAAGTCATAACTGACAGTAATTGGGATTAATGCCTCATTAAGAGGGCACTAATATAGCACATCGACACGGTTTTTTATCCTGGGGGCTCACAGTAACGAGGCTCTTTCTTAGCCAATGAATCATGACTGTACGCAGCGGCGCTAGAGTACCTCGATGCCCCCACAAAAACAAAAAATCAGAAAAAAATCAGAAGAAAATGCAATAAATTTTCAATAATTCATTGCATTTTGCCCCGACCCCCGACATAACAAAAAATCCTCTTTGTGGGCATGCCTTGAACCGCTGCGTACAATCATGATTCATTGGCTAAGCAATGGCCTCGTTACTGTGAGCCCCCAGGATAAAAAACCGTGTCAATGTGCTATATTAGTGCCCTTTTATGAGGCATTAATCCTCATTACTGTCAGTTATTACTTAAGGAGGTCCCCTAGTTGATTTGCATAGTAGCACACACATGCTTTAGCAGTCACGCAAAAAAAACAAAAACAAAAAAAACACTGCCCAATTGGCATTCAATAAGATATGAGAATGTATACTATTATCTAGATCCATTAGGAAAAAAGCATTGTCAAAATCATTCACTAAATTGGGGTAAAAAAAATTATTCCACCATTATGACCAACAGTGTACATTGTATAAAGGTGCACATGCAGGGGTGAGAGCAAGAACGATTTGTAAATGAGAGAAAGAGCGGAAAGTGTTAAGGAAAGGACGAGAAAGAGAGAGATAGAGAGGCAGAATCATACACAAACACACATACACACAATAATGTAAATGTAGTGGATGGGGAGGCAATCGGTGACGTTAAATTATTTCAGGGGGTAAAGTACTTGAGATACTAAAATACTATTGATTTTTAGTTTAATCTTTCAATCTCTCTCTCTCTCTCTTTCTCTCTCTTACAAATTGCGATTAATTGGATCCTTACCCACAAACGCACTCCCATAAGATAAAGAAATAGCCAATTTTTCTTTCCACAAAGTAAATTAATAATTTGACTACATCTCTGCAATATACATTTTTAGGCATTTCAACTGAAACATTTCCAAATCCCTGCTATTTCACCTTTCAGTAATATAATAGGTACAATCGTACAAGCATGCATAAATCAATTAGTACTGTTTGGATAAACGCACGATCTGAAGAATAAAAAACATTTAGCCTAAACAAATCTTCGTTTTTTTGTATAAAATATAATAATTTGTATCTTTGTTTAAGGAGTGCGATCCGCAAACCTTTCGTTTCGATCATTTGGGTGAATGGGACCGGTCCTTTACGCAATTTGAAAGTACGGTATTAAGAGAATATCCCTTTTCGATTTGGCCCATCTTGTCGGCCTGTCATCAGCGTTCTACATTAGATTCGACATTTGTAATGCCGCTGCTAAATCTTTTATTCAGGCGTTCACTTTCCTAATCTAATTCATTTTGTGAATTAGTTTGGGTGTTAGTTTCCCTTTTCCCACTGATCACTTTGGAACGAATACAATCATGATTGAGGACATTGAGCACGTCTAATTCTCAAGAAGAAAAAAAATCAAATACATAGACTAAGTGAAAAGGGAATCACATTGCTCTAGTTTACCTGCTGTTTCGAAATTGACAATGTTAGGAGCTAAATACAATCAATCTTGAAGCGCAACAAGTTCCTTCTTGTTTGCCCGTTGCCAGTTTGCCACAACAATACCGTGATGGATGTAACCATGTCAGAAGCAGGAAAATTAAATTTTTTATGCATGGCAATGTATAGACAAAATCTGTAAAGCCAGATGCGACCAAAATTTGTGCGCTTGTATTGTGGCTAAAAGTTTATAACACAGTATTCCCAGACCACTTGCGGATTTTAAGGGGCACAACCGGCCATATCCACTTTTACCGTATCAGGACAATTACCCCCTGGGCAATCACCCCCCGGGCAATTACCCCCGGAAAACTACCCCCGTAGGACGATTACCCCCCGGAAATTACCCCCCGGAGAATCACCCCCCGAGGACAAT